>JAJOOR010026771.1:0-16013 GCA_036250505.1 Solanum acaule
CGCCCCCCCCCCCCCCCCCCCCCCCCCCCCCCCCAACGGATGAAATCCGGATAGAGAAAGCCCAATTCAAAATTCAAACTCTCAAAAACCTTTCACCAATTTGGACAAACACCATTTTCTCTTAAATTTCGCCCCATTCTGAAAGAGGAAATGGGAGATGGACGCCTTAGATCGATTCCAACGTCCTTGGCGAGCTACGTGGCGTGATCCCGCAAGTGCAAGGACGTTTCTTGGCTGGAAATGGCGCTGGAACAGTACTGAGTTACTGCTGCTAGCGTGGGATTAAAAGGAAAAGGGGATGGGGCCGGGTCAGGGGGAATTGGGCTGGGCGGTTGGAAGGAAAACAATAGGAATTGTTGAAAGTTGAAAAGGAACGTTGGGAAATATGGAGTGGAATTGGGCCGATTTCTTGCTGAAATTAAGGCCCAAAGTTGGCCTGAAAGGGTTGAAATAATTTGTAAGGAAGGGATTGGATTTGTAATTAAAGACTTGACCAAATGAGTTGCAAAATTAGCCAATTTAAATTACAAATGTAGCCAAACTTGGCTAATTTGGACAAATTCGGCTAATAATTAAATAGCATGAATTAATATAATTAATTTACAAGCTTCTTAATCTTAATGAAATAAAATAATTAACTTAATTATAAACTAATTAATTTAACAATATAAATGACTAAATAACCAAATATCTAAATAAAGCTAAAATCCTTTTGAGACAATTTTCGAACATTCATAACATATACTAATTAGACACATAATTATATAATAATTAACTTAGTTATAAACTAATTAACTCAAAATATAAGCTATTAATTAATTTAAACTAAATAACCAAATATTTAAATGAAACTAAAATCCTTTTGCGACAATTTTCCAACATTCATAAAATATATTAATTAGACACATAATCATATAAAATATCATATTTATTATTTTAAAATTTATAAAAATGATAAAACTACTAAAAATGACTTGAAGATTATTTTGAAATTTATAAAGCCAATTATTTCAAATCATTTAGAATTTAGGAAGCTCGATGATTAATTTATATTGTAGAGGTCCAAAATTGGGTGTCAACAACTGTCCCTCATTTTACTTGGATTGATGCAAGAAATTCGAGGAAAATAAAATTGACAAATCCAATTTTGACCGACCACACCTTCATCCAAAGAAAAGAATTTTGGTACGGACTTTGGGAATAATGGCCAAACCCTGGAATCGGGTTTCCTACATATCTCAGGGTATATGAGAATTCAGGCCACTTGTAGTTCGATACGCTTGATTTGACGCATGATTTTGAAAGAATTCAGAAGCCATCCTGATACCGAATTATAGAGGCACCGGAATGCTCGGGAATAAGATTTGAGAGTGAATGTTGGAATACAGCCAAGTTTTCATCATCGATTCCGCCTACATATCCCTCAACCCAGGGAATCAGGCTGCTTGTAGTTTGACTTAATCGGTTGAAAAGAAAATCTATTATGTAAGATAACATTTGGTTTAGGAAGAGCGACAAAATAAACCGAGTATGAAAAGGAGGCTTGCAACTTCTTAACCATGAATGTAGTGCACTTCACACCCATAATTAAGAACTTACACAGACATAATTTCCAAAGCTCTTGG
Organism: Solanum acaule; assembly: GCA_036250505.1. Classification (NCBI taxonomy): domain Eukaryota; kingdom Viridiplantae; phylum Streptophyta; class Magnoliopsida; order Solanales; family Solanaceae; genus Solanum; species Solanum acaule. The sequence goes on from JAJOOR010026771.1 coordinate 1,626, forward strand.
TGTATTGTCATTCAGATTGGAAAGCTGTTTTCGGTAGAGACCCAAAAATTTCCGGATGCGAAACTGAAACCGACAAACCCAAAGATAAACCCACATGCCTTCTGATAGGGGTGTAGTTTGATTGTGGTGGAAGTCGCTCCTCTGCTCGCGTCCTAAGAGTTTGGCACTCCTCTTTGGACTTTGTCCCAATTCGCTGCTAAGAAAAAGTTTCACGTTGTGCTACATCCTTTTTGATGTCGTACGCACCTGTGGTTTGTTTTGAGAATTCATCCTCTCGGATGCTCTCGACAAAGACTGAGATAAAATTCATTAGCATAAAAATGCAATTCAAATGGAGAGATAGTGTATTTTACCGTGTTGACACTTAATTTCTCTCCTTGAACATTTGGCGTCAACTCCATCGGGTTTGACGTAAAGCAAATAAAGCTTGTGTCTCATATTTGTAATATAATCTTCAATGTACTCTTCATTTGATGTCAAAGCAATAAAAATAAGTTGGTGTAACATGTTGATGGTTCTCTTGACGTCGTTGTTGATGGTTCTCTTGATGTCGTTTTTGTATAGAAAAAATGATGTAGTTGAAGTTGATCCTTTTGGGATGGGTAAATCTTTCTCTTGCGATGCATAACTTTTCTCTTGTTGTGCATGACTTTTCTTTTCCTATGCGTAAATCTTTTTCCTGCGATGCATGACTTCTTTTTCGCGATGCATGAATCTCTTTCCCGCGATGCATGACTTCTTTTTCTCGCGAAGCATGATCTCATTTTCTTGCGACGCGTGACTCTTTCTCTTGCTATGCATGGCTTCTTCTTCTTGCTATGCATGAATCTTTCTCCTGCGATGCATGACTTCCTTCTCTTGCGATGTACGATATTTTTTCTCTTGCTATGCACAAATCTTTCTCTTGCTATGCATGACTTCTCCGCGATGCATGACTCCTTTCTCTTGCTATGCATAACTTCTCCGCGATGCATGACTCCTTTCTCTTGCTATGCATGACTTCTCCACGATGCATGACTTCTTTCTCTTGCTATGCATGACTCATTTCTCTTGCTATGCATAACTTCTCCGCGATGCATAACTCATTTCTCTTGCTATGCATGACTTCTCTGCGATGCATGACTTCTTTGTCTTGCTATGCATGATTTCTCCGCGATGCATAACTTTTTTCTCTTGCTATGCATGACTCCTTTCTCTTGCTATGCATGACTTCTTTCTCTTGTGATGCATGACTCATTTCTCTTGCTATGCATGACTTTCTCCGCGATGCATGACTTCTTTCTCTTGCTGTGCATGGTTTCCTTTTCTTATGATGCGTGATTTCCTTCTCTAACGATACATGAATCTTTTGATGATGCCTCCCTGATACCGAACGAAGATAATGCTTTACCGAGCAACATAGGTGATCTTCTGGGTATCTTTTGGATGGCGATGTCGTCTCAATTGACAATATAAATAAAAATGACCCTTGGAGTAGTGGTATCACCTCATTTGACAATACGATATAAATGATTCTCCGGGTAGTCGTACCGTCTCAATTGACAATATAAATAAAAATGACCCTTGGAGTAGTGGTATCATCTCATTTGACAATACGATATAAATGATTCTCCGGGTAGTGGTATCGTCTCATTCGACAATACAACATAAATAACCTTCAGGGTAAGAATATTATCGTATCTAATAATATAATGCAGCCAAACGTCTTCCAAGTGTCTTTAGTTGCTGGAAAATAATAATATTGCTCTCTTCGTGGTTTTCGTTTGTTCCATCTCCGAACATAGTTGCAATGTTCATTGTGATCCTCTTCTTGTTGAGAATTAAATGAAATAACGCTAACTCATATTCCCAATTCTTTGGTATAAGAAGCATAAAACTTTTCCTGCATCCACAGAAAAATTGTTAGTTTAAAATGAACTAATCAGTGTCGATCTCTTTGGTTGTCTACTCCTTGTCTTGCTATCTCCGATTGATTTCTTCGATCTCCCACCTCTTGATAGATAAGACAAAATATTTTTTATGCAAAATAATTGAAACATAAAAGGAAAGTTTTAAGAAAAGTAGGTTTTCAAAAAAGTAATATTTGGAAAAGGTCACTGCCAAGTGTCATGTCACGCCAAACTTAGCGAACATTTTTTTTAAGCTGATGCTTTGAGATCTATCTGATTACTTGCTGGAAAGTATTCAAAGTTGTTCCAAACCTCCGATAAACCCTGTTGAAATTTTAAGGCCATCTTCAAAATTTCTGTCCCAGTTAACAGTCTTGGCGCATACCGAACCATTGATGATCATGTGATGAAATTTTTTAGATCTTCTCAAAAATTATGTCCTAGTTGGAAACCTCGATGTCACTTTAGTCTCGACTTATTGGGAGAGAGCCTCTTCTAGAGAGTTTTTGAGCTCCTCTCAAAAGCTCTGTCCCAGTTTCTATTGTAAGCTAAATAGAAATTTTAGGGAGATATGACCGAGCCGTTGTGGCGCCTACGTATCCCGTTAAGGGAGGAATCAGGTCAAACGTAGTTCCCTCTCAAGGATTAATAGAAATAAGAAAATTACAAAGAAATCGATCGAGGCCGACATAGGCCGCCTACATATCTCATTCTTGAGAATTCAAGTTGAACGCAGTTCAAATCAGGAAAATTATTAAGAGGGGAATAAAGGGATGACCGAGGCCAACATAGACCGCCTACTTATGTCATTCTTGAGAATTCAGGTCAGACGTAGTTCATTTACAATAGGGATAGATTCTAAACAAAGCAATTACAAGCAAATAGAACGATTACAAGGAAATAACAAAAATACAAACTGAAGCTTCACACATAATATCTCTTGACAGCATCTGAGTTGATCGATTTTGGCCATTCGGTGCCATCCATCTCCGACAGGACCAAGGCACCTCCAGATAATACTTTGCGAACCATGTAAGGTCCTTGCCAATTTGTTGCAAATTTCCCTTTGTATTCATCCTGATGAGGGAAAATGCGTTTGAGAACCAACTGACCGATTTCAAACATCCTGGCTCTTACTTTCTTATGGAAAGCACAAATCATTCTCTGTTGATACAGTTGTCCATGACAAACAACAACCATTCTCTTCTCATCAATCAATGTTAACTGATCAATCCGCTTACGAACCCATTCAGCATCACTCAATTCAGCTTCTCGGATTATTCTCAACGAAGGTATTTCAACTTCTGCATGTATAACTGCTTATGTTCCATATACTAGCAAATATCCAACCGATGTTCTGACAGTCATTCGGTAACCCAACAAAGCATACGGCAGCATCTCATGCCAACCTCTGTGATTATCGATCATTTTTCTCAAAATCTTCTTTATGTTTTTGTTGGCAGCTTCTACGGCTCCATTCATTTGGGGACGATAAGCGGTTGAGTTTTGGTGGGTAATCTTTAATTGTTCACATATCTCTCTCATCAAGGGACTGTTGAGATTCGCTCCATTATCAGTAATGATGGATTCTGGTACTCCAAACATACATATCAAATTGTTACGAACAAAATTAGCTACAACTTTCTTGGTCACCAACTTATATGAAGCTGCTTCCACCCACTTGGTGAAGTAGTCAATGGCGACCAAAATGAATCTGTGTCCGTTGGAGGCGGCTGGCTCTATTAGACCAATGACATCCATGCCCTAAGCTACAAACGGCCAAGGTAAACTCATAGCATTGAGTTCGTGAGGTGGGACTCGAATCAAATCACCATGCACTTGACACTTATGACATCTGCACAAACTTGCAACAATCGTGCTCCATAGTCATCCAAAAATAACCGGCTCGAAGGATCTTTCTAGCCAAAGTGAGTCCGTTCATGTGAGTACCACAAACTCTGGAATTTATCTCTTCTAGAAGCTTTGCAGCTTCACTAGCATCAACACATCTGAGAAGACCTAAGTCTGGAGTCCTCTTATAAAGGATTTCCCCACTTGCAAAGAAATTAAGGGCCATACGGTGTATCGACTTCTTCTGGTTGAACGTTGCATTCTCAGGATAAGTCCCAGTCTCTAAATACTTCTTGATGTCAAAATACCAAGGTAAGCCATCTGGTTCTGCTTCAACATATGAACAATGAACAGGTTGCTCTTTTACCTCTATATCCAAGGGATCAATATAACTTGTATCAGGATGTTTAATCATCGAGACAATGGTGGCAAGAGCATCGGCCAACTCATTCTGTGTCCTGGGAGTGTATCTGAACTCAATCTTCTGAAATATTTTGCACAACTTCTATATGTACTGCACGTATGGTGTGATCTTTGGGTTCTTCACCGCCCATTCTCCTTAAACTTGGTGAATTAGCAAATCTGAATCTCCGATAACCAGTAACTCATGAACATTCATATCAATGGCCATCCTCAGACCTAGGATGCAAGCTTCATACTCAACCATGTTGTTTGTGCAATCAAATCGGAGTTTAGCCGCCAAAGGATAGTGCTGACCAGATTGTGACACTAAGACTGCTCCGATACCTTTCCCTTGGTGGTTCGCCGCTCCATCAAAGAATACTCTCCAACTAGGGTATGCCTCAGAAATATCTTCACCTACAAATGCAACTTCTTCATCGGGTAAATAAGTCTTGAGCGGTTCATACTCTTTATCAACTGGATTCTCCCGAAAATGATCTGCCAAGGCTTGTGCTTTTATCGCCTTCTGGGTTACATACACAATATCAAACTCACTCAAAAACATTTGCCATTAGGCAACTTCCCGGTCGGCATTGCTTTCTAGAAAATATACTTCAACGGGACCATCCTGGAAATAAGGTATGTGGTATAAGAAAACAAATAATGTCTTAACTTCTGAGCAATCCAAGTCAAAGCACAACATGTTCTCTCCAAAAGAGTGTAACGAGCCTCATATGAAGTGAATTTCTTACTCAAGTAATAAATGGCTCGCTCCTTCTTTCCAGTCTCATCATGTTGAACAAGCACGCATCCAAATGCGTTATTCAAGACCGATAAATATAGCAACAACGGACTCCCTTCTTGCGGAGGAACCAACACCGGTGGATTGGACAAATAGTTCTTGATGGCATCAAAATCAGTTTGACATTCTCCGGTCCACTTGGTCTTTTTTCAATAACTTAAAGATGGGTTCACACACCACGGTGGATTGAGCTATGAACCGGCTGATGTAGTTCAACCTTCCCAAAAAACTCATCACCTCCTTCTTGGTCTTCGGAGGAGGTAATTATTGGATCGCCTTGATCTTGGAAGGGTCAAGCTCAATGCCCCTCCTGCTGACTATAAATCCCAACAGCTTGCCAACTGGCACCCCAAAAGAACACTTGGCGGGATTTAACTTCAAATTGTATCGGTGTAGACGATCAAAAAATTTCCTCAAGTGAGTCAAGTGATCCAAACTCTCTCGGGACTTGATTATGACATCATCTACATACACCTCGATCTCCTTGTGAATCATATCATGAAATATGGTTGTCATAGCCCTCATGTAAGTAGCACCGGCATTTTTGAGACCAAACGGCATCACCCGATAATGATATACACCCCAAGGCGTAATGAAAACTATCTTTTCTGCATCTTTTTCATCCATCAGGATCTGGTGATAGCCGGCATAACAATCCACAAACGACTGCATCTCATGCTTAACATAGTTATCAATGAGAATGTAAATGTTTGGCAATGGAAAATTATCCTTCGGGCTAGCTTTGTTGAGATCTCTGTAGTCAACACAAATTCTGATATTTTCGTCTTTCTTGGCAACCAGAACAACGTTGGCTAACCAAGTCGGATATTGTGTCACTTCCACTACTTGAGACTCGATCTGTTTAGTAATCTCTTCTTTGATCCTTAAACTCAACTCAGGCTTGAACTTCCGAGTCTTTTGTTTTACTGGACTGAAATTTGGATTAATCGACAACTTGTAGGATACCATATTCTTACTCAATCCTGGCATATCTATGTAAGACCAGGCAAATACATCAATGTACTCTCTGAGCACACAAACCAGGTCTCTTCTTTGAGCTTCAGTCAGATGGACACTAATTCTTACTTCTTTAACACATTCCTTGTCTCCGAGATTCACAGTTTCGATTTCTTCTAAATTTGGCTTGTGTTGACTCTCAAATAGTCGAAACTCTTCGGCAACATGTTCGGGTACCGCATTTTCTTCCTTATGTTTCTCGCACTCATCATCACCGGCCTCATTTCGTTCACTCGGTTCATGACATGACATAACATTGGCAGGTTTTAAATTAATATTACTGAAATTATAAACAAACAAAGTTAGGAAAGTAGAATATAAACAGATAAGCAAGCAAATTTTAGATAAAAGAGGCTTTCATTTAAATTGAAAACCAGAACAAACTTTGGCCACGGCCAAGGGCCGTTTTGCCTTTTAAAACATCACAAGGGAATTTAAAAACTTCAAACAAGTAAAACTGCATAAAGGGTGGGTCTCGGGCCTCTTCCGGACTACCACCAATTTTAGAAACAAACAAAAACACATGTCCTTTCTACCCAGATGAGCGGGAAATCAAGAGTGGTATGAAAGTCCAATTTTGCAATTGCTCCTCAGGTTTTGAGTCACGGATGCCTGATGTCCCAGCTTCTTCTTCGATGACCGCATCAATCTCCTAAAAAAGGCCCAAGATTCCTTCCCCCAAACCGTTATCGATGGCATACTCTCGCATCGGGAATGACTGGTATAGATGAAGAATTGGCCTGGCCAATGCTTGATCAACATTCTTGTTCTTCATCTCTGCATCGTCATCTGTTTGGACATATCCCAAACCAAACTTTGCTCCTTTGGCGGGGATTTGGATAGGCTCGACAATTCCTTGGAAATGCTTCCCCAACCCAAAACCTAGTTCGAAACCATTCTGGAGCATGACAGTAGCAATCATCTTGTACACGGAAGGCATAGGAGGTTGTGAGCCAAATCATCACCGGTGGCATTTACCAGCTCTATCGTGTAGAAATCACAACCTCGAGAGACATCATCAACGATCGGCGCATACCCATTGGAATGGCTTCCTTCACCATAAAAGACCGATTCCTGGTCCTTCCAAACAAATTTTATTAATTGGTGAAGGGTAGAAGACACAGCCCCAACCATATGAATAAACGGTCTTCCTAGAAGCAAGTTGTAACTGGTGTTGATATCCAATACCTGGAACTCCACATTAAAATCCACAGGACCCACCTGAATATCCAAGTTTACCGCACCCAATGTGTCTTTTTGCACTCCATCAAAGGCCCTCACATTGACTTGGTTCTGGTGAAGCCTTCCCAAGTTGAATTTCAGCTGCCTCAGAGTCGAAAGTGGGCAAATATTAAGACCGGATCCATCATCGACCAAGACGCGGTTAAGTATCTTATCTCGACACATACAAGTAACGTGCAGAGCTTTGTTGTGCATCCTGCCTTCAAAGGGTAGCTCTTCGTCATAAAAACTGATTCGGTGTCCTCGGATGACTTGGTTTATCATGGCTGCTAAATTGTCACTATTGGTGCCCACAGGCACATAAGTGTCATCCAGAACTTTCATCAGAGCCTGCCTATGCAACTACAAACTCATCAATAAAGCCCATACAGAAATCTGAGTCAACGCTTTCTCCAGATGTTTCATAATCGAATAATCTTTAGGCTGCATCTTTCTCTAGAACTCCTTTGCTTCAGCTTCACTGATTGGCCTTTTAGACTCATCTTTCTTCTGTACTCCCTGGGCTAACTCTGCTGGTGTGTAGCACCTGCTCGATATGGTCATACCCTGGGTAACAACCGTTTCAATCACAAACTTCGATCGAGCAAGAGTTTCTCTTGGCACCAAGGCAACAGCCTTCTGGGTGTCAGAATCACAAACTATTTTTTCTCTCTAATGCTTAAGGAGGCCACAGCCCTTTCCAATTCATCAGGAACGACCGAAACTATCGCCTTTGGTATGCACCAATCATCATCTGTTTCTATCATATTGATATTGATGCCTCCATGATTTGGCAAAGGATTACTATTGACATTAGGTGCAGCAGTCAGGAGAGAGACTACTTTCTGATTGATCAAGTCCTGAATGTTATGCTTCAAGTTGATACAGTCCTCGATTTCATGTCCAACACTGTTGGAGTGATACGCGCACCTCTAATCAGGCCTGTAAAACTTTAAACTGGTGTCAACCGGCTTGGGCCCCACTGGATGAATAAATCCTGTAGCGGTCAACCGTTCAAAGATGTGGGTCCGACTCTCAATGAGGGGAGTGAAGTTATGGGCTGGTTTTTTCTCAAATCTTGGATGGGAGTCGTAGTTGCCTTGTTGGAGAGGAGGCATCTGACGATAATTTGTGGTGCTTGGGCGAGGAGCTTGGTATCTGGGATAGGAATTTGTTGGGTAGTTTGGCTGTGGAGCTTGGTAAGTGGAAGGATTATTTTGGCATTGTGGAGCTGGGGTTTGGTACATTGGAGGAGGAGTTTGGTAATTTGTTTGAACGTTGGCACAATTGGGGGCAACATTTCAGTAGTGGTGAGACGAAGTCTGGTAAGTCGAAAGGGGAGTTTGGTAGATAGGAGGGGGATTATTTTGATAATTGGGAGGAGTGGTATTTTGGTAACTGGTGGGAAGAGCTTGGTATTCAGCTTGCGCATAACAAGCTGGGTATGATCTTTGTGGAGGTCGAGAACGACCTTGGTACGACGAGGATTTCCTTGGGGTTTTCTTCCCCTCACAAGAGATAGAGGACATATCCTCTCTTTTCTTCTTCAACAAGCCTGAAGATCCGGGTGAGGCAGCGACACGGGCAATCTTCCCAGTTCTCAATCCATCTTCGATAGTCTCACCTACCTTGACTATCTCAACAAATTTTTCTCCAACAAGCAACATGATTCTATCATAATATTTGGGTTCTTGCACCCACACAAACACTTCGACAATTTCCTTTTCTAACATAGGAGGTCTAACTCTAACTGCCTCCTTTCTCCATCTATATGCGAATTCTCTATAACTTTCGTTCGACTTCTGCTTCATCTTCTCCAAGGAGTAACGATCAGGAACGATCTCCACATTGTAGGTGAATCGTTCGATGAAGTCCTTAGCTAGAGCGTTCCAGCTAGACCACAGTCTCGTTTCATGAGACATAAACAATTCTAGAGCCTCTCCGCTCAGACTTCGGCTAAAAAGCCGCATTAACAAAGCTTCGTTTCTCCCAACTCTCACGAGTTGGTCACAGTAGGCCCTCAGGTGTGCTAAGGGGTTCCCCGTTCCTCATAAGATGTCAAATTTTGGCACTTTGAACCCTTTTGGGAGGTCCAAATTCGGATGAATGCACAAGTCTTCGTAACTCAACCCAGCGGCCTCAGGAATGCAGTTTAACTCTTTCATGGCTTTTCTAATTTCCTCCTTCATATCTATCTTGGTTGTCTCTTCCTTTGACCTCCACTCTCTCTCCCTCTCCTCATAATGGTCGAGCTCTGAACCATAGGCTTCATGCTCGTTGGAGACTGGTATTTGGAAAGTGGCTTTTTGCGGTAGTGGTGGAGCAATAGAGGGACTCTGGCCATTTAAAGGGGCGTGATAGTTTTGGGGGAAAGTCTGGGGGCTGGTATATTGGTTTTGGTGAAGGAGGGAAGTGCGTGGGTTATTAACGTTTTGGCTATGAAGGGGTAGGCCAGTTTGGTGGTTTGCATTAGGGGGAGGGAGTGGTGCTTGGAGGTTGGTATTTTGAGGAAGGGGTGGTGTTTGATAAGTGGTTGAGGCGTAATGGGGGTTTTGGGTGGTAAGGTCAATGATGGGGGGATTACGAGCAATACTTGAATGTGGGTTTTGAGCTTGTTCCACGTTAGGAGGGGGAATTTGAGCTGGAGGTCTTCCGTCTGGTTGAGCGTTGACAGTAAAAATCGGAGGAGGAATATCTTGTTTTCTATGCGTATCGACCCTTATCTCAGCAATTTGTTGCATCAACTACAAGATCAATTCATTCTGATCGGCAAGGATGGGTTGAGCCACTAAGACATCAGTAAAGCCAGTTTCTTCGTTGTTATCACCCATTGCTGCTTTTTCCTTTTGTGAACTTTGACTGGGGAATGAATCTATAGGACCTTTAGATCTAGTGAAATAAGGATGATCGGCCAGTGTATCAACACAGATCAGTTCTAACGACCTGTAGAGAAAAACAACTCAAAGGAAAATCTGTTAGTATTAGTTATGGATGAATAATGCAAGATATCACATATGAGGCATATAAACACATAAGAGTTGCTTCGTTTGAGAACATGTTAGCCCACAAATAATGGGGACTGATTTTTTGAACAAGCAGGAATTTGCTCGTTTTATTTTGAGGCTGGTGACTCAGAAAGGTTGGATTGCGTTGAGCTAAGGTCTTCTTGCAGCATCTCTCGACAGTTGTTGATGTGAATCAATGTTTCCTTGTAGAATGAAAGGGGGAAAAGATAATTTTAAAAAGATAGGGGCCGGGACTTGGAAGGCTACCTACGTATCTTTAAAGGAGAATTCGGGCCATACGTATTTTGAATACAAAAGCAATTTTCATTTTCGTTCATTCATTTCTGGTCATTACAAGGAAAGTGAAAAACAGATAATAAATCTCCTAAAAGATAGATGGTGCCTTCATCAAAGCTTCTTCTTCCGATTGTCGCATTATACTTCAAGGGTGATTTTCTCATTCTTTTCTTTCCATCGTCCCTAGAAAGGAGGCCTATATACAATTTCCTCCTCAAGTTCCTCTTCAACAGATTCAGGTCTAGTGACTTCGGGACCACTGTTGGTGGCCTCTTGGTTGAAGAAAAAGTATTTTCCATGTAACTCTTGAAACCTCATAATTATATCATTTTTTAAGACGTCATGTTCCTTCCGCATAGCAATCGTCTCCTCGTTCATGACAGCATATCTTGCCATCTTAGCTGCTAACTCTGCGTCTAGTGCTGCACTTTTGGCTTGTGCAGTTGCGGTGGCTAGTTCTACTTCTATTCTTCTTTCTCCCATCTTTCAAATTTCTTGTTTGAATCGACACAGTTTCATCCTTAAATTCTCCTCAGTCGTCTCCACCTCGACATTCTTTCCTTTTTCCATCTTAGCAGCAATTTTTCCTTTCCTAAGACGATAGAGTAATGTTTTAGGATTTAGTAGTAGGATTTTATTTTTTGGCTGAGAAACTCAAGACTCGTGGAATTTTGGTCGGACATTTGGTAGTGACTTGTATTAAGAATTGGGGAGATTTCAGAAAATTTTTGAAAAGGAGTGGGCTAAAATGTCCTCATTCAAAGAAACATATCATATAAACATTTAAGTCACACAAATATCACGTCCTAAACATGCATGTGACCCTTTTGTGCCAATGGTAGACCTAGCGATTTGAAGGATGTATTGCGCCATTTGAAACAAATTGTTGCACCCCCCAAAATAAGATTCGTAAACAATCAGAGAATTCATTACAAAGTCAACAAAGGGGATACATCTTTTAGGGAAGGGATAAACTGTGAATACAAGAGCATCAATCCCACGCAGGGGAATAAGATAACTAAAAGGCTGAAGGACCTGCTCCTCCTCTTGCTTTTTCCACTTCTTCACGAATGAGGAACTTGCTAGTTATCACATGCGACTCGGCGAACACAGCTTTGGAAGGCATCGACACACCCTGGATGGTGTTAAGCTGATCATTCAAGTTCGAGTCCAAACGTATCAGATAGGCTTTTACGTTAGCCAACTCTTGCGTGGCAAAGGCTAAGGCTCTTTGGCTTTCATATTCTCGATGCTGGAGCTCTTGTTCCCTACGTTGAAACTCTTGCTCTCTTCGGTCCCATTCCAGCTGAAAGTGGTAGGCTTGAATTTGGAGCCTTATTTGGTCATCTTCAATCTGTCGGCCCGTGCGTGGCGTCAGGTCAAGTGTACCACATAGATCGTCGTGCAACCATTTTTTGTATTCGTCAACATACCCAGTATCATATCTGTCTTCAGCCATGCTTTCCTCTACGTTGATCCGTCCGGCCCACTCATCAAGAATTTCCTTGGCATGAGGTATCTTGTCGCACTCGTTGTAGTCAAAGACGTAGTGGCTAGCGTCCCCTTTGAAAGGTAGAATTTGTGTTTTGCCGAATTGCCGCATTACCCTGCTAGGATTGTAAGGTTGTACCCCTCTAATGCCAGGAAGGATTAGGAAAGGACACTTAGCCCCTTGAACAACTATTTTTTCTGACATGAAATCTTGGAACATCCATTGTACGTTTCCTTCTTTTATGTCATGGAAGACTTTAGCCCATGCTTCCCTAGTGATGTGGATCTCGAACCTGTTGATGCTCAAATGGAACTCGTAATGGTTGAGGGTGGCTTTCTATTTATGGTTCGGCCAATTTCTGTTTCTGAGTATCGTATGTCTTCACTAGATGTTTAGACATCCACCATTGCAACAAGATATTACACCCTTGAAAAAAGGAAACTCATTTTTGCATTGACCCAAAGATCGGTAGATGTCGGCTACAATGATTGGGGCCAGATTGAAGTATTTCTTGACTTGTCTCTTTTTACCAACACCCTCAAAGATGACGTGAGTTACCATGACAATCCGAGTATCAAATTTTGTTCCCTCCGTCCTAGGGAAATACCATTGTCCCTAAGAGGCATACGGCAAATGTTAAGGTTTGAGGTTGACTCCAACTACTACGATTGAGAAACTCATTTGGAAAATTCTTAAAATAGTTTTCGTGTCTCCATCGTTCGTAGAATTTCACAAGCGGAATACTCGAGGTGTCTAGCCAGTCTGTATTTACCAGTAACAACATGTTCTTCAGTTCTTTGTTGGTCGGCTTATCTGGTAGCAAAATGTGATGATCTGGATGATTTTTCCTTTAAAGGCACATTCCGACGTTGTCTAGGCAATCTCTGATTTCTTCAACAGTTGGTGTCATTTCAACGTCTCCGAAGCGAAACACCATTCTCTCGTCATCCCAAAATCGAGTGACCACCTCAATGAACTTAGGCCAGACTTTGAGATTCATTATCGACGGGAGGTGACCCAAGTGAATGGAAAGTTCTCTTTTCTGATATGCATTGAGATTGTACCACCATACACGGAGAAGGTTTGGCGTCTCGGTGACCATTTTGAAACTCAAGTGTTGTTTGGCCATCTAGAAAAACATACAAATAATTAGATACCCCCCAAACCCAAGACACAACACTTTGTCAAATAATGCATATATTCTTCAAACATGTAAGTATGAACATCCGTTCGTGTCGTGGGCCCTTTGTACTCAAGGTGTTCTTTCTAATGGGTCCAACATGCCTTGGGTGTTGGGTCATCTTAAGCCAATGTGCTAAATTTTGGGATTTGAGTTTGGCTCTACACTGGTTTTGACTAAAAGTGAGCTTTCTTTATAGTGGATTGGTGACCCAAGGGGACTACTTAGGCTGGAACAGTTAACGACCGTTGACTATCCAGTAGCCAACTACATTCGTTAGGGTGCCCCGAGAAAAGTTTGGTTAACGAACGACTGCGGCCCGCATAATCGTCCTTTAAGTGAAAAACAAAAGTAATTGTCGTTTGACGGAGTATGTCATGTCATGAATGCAATGACAGTTATAGCAGTTTAAACACATTAGGCACAAATAAACAATTCAACAATTCAACAATTAATAACAATTAATCAAATAAGTCAAATCTTATGGTTAGAACTTAATTAAGTCCCTAGCGGAGTCACCATTTCTGTTTTACTCAAAAATATATATAAAAGAAAATGACTAAGTTTTCAAAAAATCGATCAAACTTATCGTTTAAGAGAAATCAAATTTCCAAAAGAACAGAGTCGCCACTTAATTTTTAGTAAAAAATCAAGAAAAAATATAAGATTTTTCAAAAGACTTAAATAGATAAAATCAATTAAAACAGGGTTCGAGTTCAAATGTACATTCCGAGAAGGTGTTAGGCCCTCGAAATGTCCTCTAACTTGCGGTTGACCGGCGATTTGACTAAAAATGATTTTGACTAACTTTCAAAATTTTAACTAAGTAAAAGAACTAATACCGACTTTGACTAATTTTGAAATTTTAACTAAGTAAAAGAACTCATTTATTTTAACTAATTTTTTTGAAAAAAAACTTTAACTAAGTAAAAGAACTCATTTACTTTAACTATTTTTTAAAAAATTTTAACTAAGTAAATGAACTCATTTATAACTTTGACTAATTCCCCTTTCTTTTCATTTTGTTTTTTCCTTTTTTTGAAATTTAAACTAAAAAAAAAAAACAAACTCATTTATTTTAAACTTACTTATTTATTACTATTACTATTATTATTATTATCATTATTATTATTGTCATTTTATTTTATACTTTTATTATTATTATTATTATTATTATTATTATTATTATTATTATTATTATTATTATTATTATTATTATTATTATTATTATT
>JAJOOR010026772.1:0-16913 GCA_036250505.1 Solanum acaule
GATCAAACTCCCACACCTGCCTCCCTATGTGTCTGTTTAACGTTCGAAGCCATGGACTACCTCCTTCACCAACCTTCAACTTCCACATTCTTCTAAAACAAAATTATTCTAACCGGAGAAAGAAAAATGTCTTAGTTTACTCAACTTGGTGTAAGAAGGAAAGATGGCGAAACGCCAAGTGTATTTAAAGTAGAGAGTGATGTTCTAAAGTTGAAGTATGACTATTTCAGTTAGGCGGCCAAACTTGGACCATCTGAGTTTTGATATCGTCATATTATTGATGTTTACCTCTTTAAAATTCATTGAATCTTTCAAAATTAAATTGGCTAATAAATCCATTTTATTTTTTTTTGTAACAAATTGAAATAATAATTCACTTCATTCGAGAAAGGTGTGATTTAAAGTGTATGAAGACAATATAATTGCATGCATACCCCAATTAAATAGAGACTTCATAAAAGAAGATATATATATATATATAATTAGTGAAACACGTTTTATCAAAATCATTCTTCATGCGATCTATTGAAAAATGATGATATTGATGTGCAACAAATTTATTCAAGTGATAATTCAACAAATTTATACCAATTTCAACTTTTGAAAATTAAAGATATTATACAATATTGGAATGTAAAGACTTAGATATCTGAACCAAGATTTTCATAAAGAAAAGTTAAACACATGTTGTACTCTTTTTTTCTTAATACCATTTTCTCTAACTGAAATTTTTTAATTAGCGCTTTAATGAAGCAGCTCACAATGCATATATATTACTAGATATGTTTACTTTTTCTATTCACTAAGATATTTTCTCCCGTAATATTTTCCTAACCAAACAATTACTTAAAGTATAACAAAAGTAAATGATCAATTTTAGATTTTCTATCATCTATAAGACGTACCTAACCTATATGTACAACTACTTCGATAAATTAATATACTCTGACTTCTAAGCATGTCTTGATTAGTATTATATAAATAAATTGAATTTCTTATATTTTGCTTGAGTTATCATAAACATTTTTATAAATTGCAACCATCACTACGTACTCCATCGAGCAAGAGATATTTTCCTTCTAAATCATATGAAACAGAAAGGGAAAAGGGTCAACATGCATGTCGAAGCATAATTTGAAGCTTAATGTTTAGTGGAGTGTATAATAGAGATTATTTTTTTAAAAAAAATGAAAGAATCAACTTTTTAAACAATTTCCATATATTAGTTTTATAGGTAGATCAATTTAAAATCATGTCAAAATATTATACTTCTCTTTGTTGTTTAATTTACCATCATTTAAAGATTGCAATTGTTAACTTTTATATGACATCTTGATATTTCCATCCCAACAAGCTAAAGACAACTCATAGTGAGTTCAAATCAAATTGCAATAAATTATTATATTTTTTTAATAGAAAAAAGGTTTAAACATGTCATCAAACTTTGAGAAAGAAAAGGCTCATTTGTATTATCATCCGTTAAAAGTTTGGTTCATTTATATCATTTCATAAACAAATAATGGCATGAATGAGCCTTTTCTCAAACGGAAATGAGATAGATAAGCCAAACTTGTAATTGATGGCATAAATGAGGCTTTTTTTCAAAGTTCAATGGTATATTTGAGGTTTTTCCCTTTGTTTAAAAATTTGCAATGATTAGTTTTCACATGATGTCTTGTTGTTTAGATCCCAACATGTATAACTTACAAAGTAAATAATGTTATAGAGATAAATATTTAAAACTAAAATATAGAAATGAACATAGTATGTATACTGTTGTGGGTTCAACTCCACAAGGCATGCATGTTTGTGATAAATAAAAAGTGTTCAATTTCACAGATTGATAAGTAACAAGTATTCATTGCTTGTTCAACTAGAAACTCATTCAGCTTCAGAACGAAATGCAGAAGCTGTGAAATATAGTTCACTGATAACTGTCACTCATTGAGGCTTAAGTAGCTGAGACTGATATTGTCCTAGAGCCCAAATTGGGAAGATGTTCCTATATGCAGAATACGATATCATGCAATTCTTGTTGAACACCCCGCTTATCTCCTGCATCCAAAATTCAACATTATCAGTAAATATATATGGAAAAATCAATCTCAGTAAGAGTGAAATATCTTCTCAGAAGATAAAGTCGGAGTCTTCTTTAGACAAATACACGGTTTAGATCATGGCTACTAGGTTTGACCTAACCTATACTCTAGCTCCGCCCACTAGATATTGAGTGTTCCTTTTCTTTGAATATCCCACACAAAAACAATTACATTGTAACTTTCTGATAAACTTGTGAAACATCTCCAACTTCCATTGTTTATTCGAGGAGGAACACTTCTATCACAATTAAAAGGCTGAAATGAAATACAAAATGGGCCAACCTCCTCAATACTTCACCACTTTTGAAGTTGATTTAGAAACATGTATGTTTTTAAGTTACAAATCTTAGTGACTGACTGCAGAATTACCTGCTGAGGAAAATCTCCATTTTCAAGCTGAGAATTTATCAATACCTTTGCTGCACGGTGTAATGGAGTTGGATCCCTCTCTCCCTGCACAACAAAATATAATACTTTTTAGTGGTTATCACAAAACAAAAGACTTCATTGATTTTATCTAAAGCACAAAGTAATGCAGCTAATTAGAGTAGTGTACACACATCAAGAAGTTGATAACGAGAAAGTAGCGGAGAAGTGCATCACTTTTCGGCCTGAAGACCCATAACTTGGTTGCAGTCTTATTTATCATTTATGAAATTTCATAATTAGACAATTTCTTGCAGTTAACATGCAGAGGCGGTTTCTGGATTTTAGCCTCTAAGGTTACTAACATTTTCTTTTCATATCTCCATGGAAAAAAGAAAGAGAGATTAGTTTGTTACTGCTAACAATCACAGAATTTTTCCAATGGAATAATTAACCATTCCCTCAACATCACTTCGAAGTTTTCATCAATGAGAATCGCAATTTTCATCAATCAGTAGTCTATATTACTTCAATGAGAGATAAGTTTATTACTGCTAAGAATATAGACTTCATGATAGTTGAACGGTTCAACTATCATGATATTCTTAGCAGTAATAAACTAATCTTTCAAACTAATGGAAATTAGCTTTGGTTCAGAAGAAATCAGATCATAATTTATTTAATGGCTTATTGGTCCTCAAAACTCTTACAAGACAAGCTGCTTTAACCAACAGCTCCTCAGAATGAGCTATATTTGTGGTGGAAAATTATTTATACCTGTCCAGCTTCAATAAGAGCCAGCATAGCCCATGCAGTACAAACACTGTGAGATTTGTTACCCTTAAGATTTGTATACACCTATAAGAGTAAAAAAAAATTGAAAATTACAACGCAGAACTGAGAGGCAAAAATAACTCCTGCAATTGCAAATACTAATTTAGAGTTATGTACATTAGTTGAGATGAAATAGCCCCGACATAGTTATCAATTTGATTGTAACATTTTTCTATTCGTCTATCTAACACGATTACTAATTAGTTGATTATATATGTATTACATTAATGATTTCTATGATATTTCAAGTTCTAAATCAAAGAGTTTTTATCCAGCCGGAGAAAGTGAAATACAAGGTATTACAAAACAAGAAGCAAATTTGAAGAATGTTATATTTCTAGTATGTTTACTTAAGACTCACACATTTATTTGTAGAGAACAGATGTTAAAATTTACATGACATATGAATTTTCCACCATGCATTGAAAGATCGAGTACAAGGTATGAATGACTTTTACCTTGTTTTGACAAGACAGATAATTCTCTCCCCATCCACCAGACACTACTTGTTTTGATAACAGAAAATCACAGGCCTTACGGATGTTATAAGAATTGTTGAAGTTCCTCCCAGCATCCAGCAGGCCCTTCACCCCGAACCATGTGCCATACGTAAAGCAAACTCCCCAACATCCATACCTAACCATAAACCTCAAGATTAAGTGAATACTAATGGTTTTACTGGTCAAAGAGGGAAAAAAAAAAACAGGCTTAAATAAGAACTAACCAGGAGCCATCTGCTTCTTGTATCTTTTCAATGAAGGCGGCACTTTTTTCAATACAACGCTCCACATCTTCTTTCCGATACCCAGGGTATAATTTCTTAAATGCTGCCAAAGCTTGAATTATAGCTGAGGTACACTCTACGTAACTGCAAATATTTTTGGGGTTAATGTTAAGATCTAGACTTTTTAGCACACACCTCAAGTAGTTTAGTGGATGAAACAAGATACAGGTGTAGATGCCTTACGGATAATCAATAACAATATCACCGAAAGTCTCAGCAGGGTTGATTATCTGAAGGAGGAAAACACAATGCAACATTAACAAAGGACTTGCATATTAGGATTAATCTGAGCAAAAGAATCAGAAAACATGCAAGTCGTGCCCTATTTATATTCTTCATCAGAAATTACCTATATTAGCAAAACAACTAATATATCTAAATGAATCTGGGGATCTAAGTTCGCACTTCAGACTCCTAGAGTCATCCTATGCTAAGATCTGTCATTATGTTGAGACATGATAATGCAGTTTCCCACATCCCTGGATATCTGCATGAAACATTAAAGTTCCCAGTACTTATACAACCAGGTAGTCTGAAACTGTTGGACTTTGACATCAGATACCCTAAACTTTGAGGATTACCATCCTGTTGTCCTTGAGAAATGTGATAGCTGATAAAAGGAAGAGATTACAAGCAACTATTTGCTTTAGGCCATAGAACTAGTGGCTGGATGGCAAAAATAATAATAACTTTGCTGAAACATCAAATGCTATAAAAAGGCAAATTAGTGCACAGAAATAAAAAGTCAGGTTGGTGCAAATGGATTACATGAATGAACAACTAAAACAAACTAAGTAGATCATAGATATCAGTGTGTTCCTTGGTGTAAAAACAAAAAATCCTTGACATGGAACTAATGTTATTTGCCAAACTGAATACCTCCAACCATGGATATGACCTTGACAGTTCATATGTCCCAATGCCACCGTCAGGATTCTGCATATCACATCATAGAAAAGATGTCATTAATAATTCAAAGGAATATGAGGTTTCAAGAGAATTAGGAAAACCAAATGCAATTGATGTAACTGTAACTATCAAGAATCATTTTCATCTCGTATTGGCAGAAATTTTATTGTCACAGTGAACCCCTAACTGATACGTTTGCATAGTAGGATTGTGCAGAAGATGAGGCTTGCATGAACACTTATTTAGATCTCAATGACGAAGACATCCCCATCACTGTAAACTTTCATACTATATTGTTGATCCTCTGATTTTTTTTGAATAGGAAGATAATCCCTACAATCATGAAAATGGTCAATGTGACAGTGGAGCTTTACTTGCCGCTCTTGTTTGTTAAGCTGTCAGCGAAGAGAAACATTAATTGTCATCTCCTCACGAACCTCGGCTCAATGTAGTATCAAAATTTATCTCTGAGACCCATATTTTGGTCACTTTGTCAAGCTAAACTGAAAGACCTAACCGAACATGAAAAACTGTTTTGAACTGAAATTACTATGGTTCGGTTTCAATTACCAAAATCGACAAATAGAAATCCAAAAGGCAGAATGGGACTTTTGGGAAACCAAACCAAGCCAACAGACGCCAACCCCTAATCAAAAGTTTGATCTAATGAGAAAAAAAAACATATTTTCCGATTACAAGAAAAAATGTTTTTACCTGTAATGACAGCATAACATTTACAGCATCATACAAACGGTTTGCCTTCAATGGTTCACCAACGATTTCCACAGGTAGTTTAGAGAGTAGAAGACATGCCTGATAGACATGGCACGGAGAGATTAGATTACTACAAACGAAAATGTCTCAACGAGTCATGAAGGTTTAACAAAAATGCCTACTTTTAGTCCCTCTGCAGTACAATCTGAAATAGGCCAACCATGATCTGCAGTAGAGAAAGGCCAAGCCCCTTTTGAAATATGCCGATACCAGAAATCAAGATTGCCTGGGCAATCATCTAACACCTTTATGCAAAAGAAAGAATCTAGCAATTAACACCAACACCGAAGATAAAAATGAAGATAAATAAGGAAAAAGTGCCACATATATGCTAAAGAACAAAGGCCTTACCTGTGAGTCTTTCATGAACTTATGTGCTTTTCGCAAAGTTGGACCATATTCTTCAACAAGGTTTGTTGAAATGATTGCTTGAATAGCAAAAGAAGTATCCCATGATTGACTTCCATTATATCCCTGAAATTTGGCATTCACATCATCTTTAGACTACTAGAAATAAGGCAAAAAATGTTAAAAACAATTAATATCAGAGCAACTATGGTGGGAATTGAAGAAATTCTGCCAATGCAGATATCTATAAAGCTGAACAGTCCTACTTTTGGAGAACAACCAAATTAGAAGCTAAAGACATGAATATTATGAAGTGATGTTATTATAATCTAGACCTGCATTTTCATTCCATCTTCAGCAATCCATAGATAATCATATAATCGTGGAAGATGCAACTTAAAAGCTTCCGAACTAGAATCTTCAACCCAGCAACAAAGCATATTTAAGACCTGCACATGAGGGGTCAGTTTACGAAAAAGGGAAGGGAAGAATATATGATGTAGCACCAGAATGGAGAAGGGAGAACAATATAAGAATAGAGAGAGCAATAGGAGAACGAGAAAGAAAAATAATAAAGAGAGATAAACCAATTTTGTCCGTTCATATTAATAGTTGTAGTATTGCCCCTATAGTTTCTTGTCCTTCAATTTCTGTTACTATATGTTGTTCTTTGTACCTCGATTATCATGTTGTTTTGTTGTAGTTTCTGGCCTGTTATAATCTGTTGTTTCTGTTACTGTTTTTGTTATTATCTATCTTTTCTTGTACTTTCATTGCTTCTTGTTCGGGGCTGCTTTAGACTATTTTTCTTAAGCCGAGGGTCTATGGAAACAATATCTCTACCTCTAAGGTCGGTAAGGTCTGTGTGCACTCTACCATCTCCAAACCCCACTTTGTAGGACTACAGTGGACTATAGTAGGTATGTTGTTGTAGAGAAATCAATTCATAGTGTTATACATCAAGCCAAAACAAAAAACACTTCAGAGTCCTATTAATAGGAAAATTAGTTCTGAACAAGTTAAAACTCTTAAAATTACTATAACTATATCTCTATCTCTATCTAAGAAGATAAGACTAGACAGGAACTTACTTATAAAACAACAATAACTATGCCTTAGTTCCAAACAAGTTGCGGTCGGTTTTATGAATCTTTACTGACCATGTTACTCCATTTAAATTAATCTTAGGCGAATATTATACAATTACATGCCCAATAAAATCTCATTGTGGGATCTGGTGAGGGTGGAGTGTACTCAACCTTAACCCTACCTTATGAGGGTAGAAATATTGTTTCCGATAGACCCTCGGCTCATGTAAATCATAACAAAACAAGAAAGAAAAGAGAATACATGAAAAAATACCAGTTACACCAACAAATAATAAGATAATCGAAGTAAAAGTAATAGCAAGTAATAATAAGAAGTATAACAAAGTAGGAGAAAAATTTACTAATTACACTGATAAGGAAATTTAGACAGCGCAACTACCTACTAACCTTCTACACTAATCCTCAACCTCCATATCCTCTTATCCAGTATCATGTCCTCGATAAAATAAAATAAAATTGAAAGCTCAAGAAATTCCTTATATTTTCTAATGTGCATAAATCTGAAACAACTCTTTGAAAGCACAATATGTGAATTAAAAGTTCTAACATGACAAAAACATATTTTCAACTACCAGTAAAACTTATCCATTTCAATTCAATTTTGATTCCATCGCTACTACAAATACACATTTTTCTGAGGGAAAAAACCATCTATTTCTGATTTTAAAAAAACCGATGAATAGAGTTCTGTTAGAAATTATCACTTCAGTGAGGAAAACTAACAGACACTGTTGGGATTTTCTGATGGCCCAGAAGTTAATTAAATTAAAAAGAACTGAATTTTTTTAAAAACATGGGGAAAAATTAAACAAGTATCAAGGGAGTCCCTCGGTAAAAAAAGACCGATGGAGTCCCTCGAGGAATGGAACACAGGTCTGTACCGTGGCATGGTATCGTTCTACCACCAGACCATTAGTGCTCATTGATATTCGACTTCTGTTTTTTTTAATCTATACTCTTCAACCACATTTATGCACCATGGGATCTCATCCTGTGTTGTGTTGGTTAGCTCACCCACCACAAGGGATAAACAAGTACAGGCTAAATGCCGATTCCTACTGTAAACCACAATAATGGAGAAAACTCCTATTATAGTTCTCATGCTAGTGATGGCTCCTCCATACATGTCCTTTATGGCATTTGTATGTTTAGTATGACTTCTTTTTTTCCTCCAATACCAACAAAGGACCCCTTTCAAGGTACTTCATCATGTGCTTTCCCTAATTAGAATAAAATATAGTTTCTAAGCCTTATCTTAAAAAAAATAATTAAAGATCGTATAAACTTTATTCCAACTAAAAGATAAAGATAAGGGTAACTTAAAACTAAAGATCATAATATTGCAATGTCTTTTTGAACTACATTATTTTCCCTCAGTTAGAAGGAAAAAAACACGACTACGATAAGTGCAAATGCTGGCCAAACTCCAAAAGTTCTAGATTTATGGAATATAACGCATACTTGGTTCATGTAGCATCAAGTGATAATCCTTATATTGAATAAACTTTTGCTTCAATCACCAATTAGAGCAGATAAAAAGAAGTTATTTTTTAGTACCTTGTTCACGGGTCCTAAGCATAAATAGCGAGTATTTTCATCTTCATAATGTATGTGGTCCATTACGGTGCTAAGAGCCTTTTCCCTCAACTTTTTCCCAGGCCAATGCATAAACAAAGGTTCGATGAGCTTGTCAAGAGATGTCCAAAGGATGTCCTGTACTAGAGGGTGAGGGTAGTAGAGGTCTTCCTGTGAAACATTACATAACATGATTAAAACTATAAGGAAAAGAAGAGTAAAGAAGTCGAAATCCACATGACTTTACATCTGCTGCTTATTATTATACAGGATTTCTTTTGATGTGGACCAAATTAACATCATGAACTTCGGGCAATAGTGGCTGACTTCCCTGTTATATGATGAAATTGGACCAATTGGGGGAGGTACGTATCTACTCAAAATATATTCCGTGAGCCAAAGTTGAAACAGCTAAAAGGAGTAACTTGATCATACAATTTTAAGGTTCAACGCTGAAAAGTAGTCTACTAGAAACAAAACAAAATTAGCGAATTGGACCATGGATGAAGTCAATCAATCACCATAAAATTCCTAAGGAAATATAGAGTGAAACAAGGATTTAACACTAAAAGAGGTAACTTAATTAAATGTAGATCCAGAACAGTCTATGTATAAAAAAAAGAAAAAATTTCAACAGCAAGAGCTAAATTAAACAATTGTGTTATCCTAAAGTGGAGTGAAGATAAATATGCTCAAGATCACTTGTAAGTTATTTAAGCTGTGATAGGATAAATATTATTTTTCCTCCTACAGAAGTTAGTGCAGTTACAGAAAAATGCATGATTAATAATGGCATGTATTGACATTTTGCCATAAAGCTTAAACCTTATTCTAATGAAAGTCAGATCACTTCCCAAAAGGATATTTATAATACAAGTTTGGCCACTAAACAATCTTAGTATTTAGGGATGTTCGTCCACACAGATGGAATGCCATATGATTATAGTGGGGGGGAATGGAAGATTGTTAATGAAGGAGTAAGATAAATGAGATAATAATTCTGATATAGCAGGATATTTTTAAATCTTGTCAACACAAAATATGTGCCTTCGAATTGCAGTCATACTAACCTTTGCACATTCATTGCGTGCTTTATTCCAGTTTATTTTATGATAAGGGACTGTGAAGAGCTCCTTTCTCAAAGATAAGACTGTTGGTGTGATCGGTCCAACAAACCTTTTACCATATAAGTAGGACATTGGCAGATAAACCATACGACAATGGCACCACATCCTTCCTACAAGAGTGAACAAAATAAGTGTTCTCTTTTCTTACAGAAGACAAGATGCAGATGTTTCTGAAAATGAATCAGTTATTTGCATTATGACTAGCAACATCGTTTTACAGCTTAGCATTTCCAGGAAACAAGAGAACAGACAGCCAACAAATAGCTTATCGGAAAATAAACTTCTTACTGAACTTCAATTACATTTGGTAACAAAGAGGTTATTTTCTTGACAGTAAGGCTTGCCAACCTAATCACTTGATATAGATTTGTTACTTTATTTTCATGAAGAATGTAGGAAGTGAATCAAGCCTTCTATTTCATCTGTCTCCAGACAAAAAAGATATGCTCTGGATTTGAGATTTATAAATTGACAAGTAATGAATAGATAAAACTGCTGACTAACCTGGATGAAATGGAAGGATATAAGGAAGAAGCCACATCTCTGGAGGAAGTGGATTGTTCCCAGACCAATCAAATAGTCCAAGCACCTAATGAATGATCAGTAGAGAAAGAAAATTAAAAATAATCAAATGCATGTGACCACAGATGTATAAATAAGCAGGTAAAAGTTTAAGTTACTGAACTGAGAGCCACATTTTCCCCCACGAGGTTATTGCAGTGGCAGTACCATGGTCCAAAATCCATTTGCGGCCCTTCTCCATTGCCCCTTCTCCACCATTAGCCTTTTCACCAAGCAACCTCAGAGTAACATAGCTCAGAACTGAACCAAACATGGTACTATGGCTTTCAATATGCAAACCCCACCCACCATCACAGTTCTGTCATTTAATAATAAATGTTTAGGATAAACAGTAAAGAAAGTCTTGACTAGAGAAGTATTCAATTAATATAAAAGAGTAAGATGAAATGTAATTGTACATGCCTGATGATTGTAGAGATAACGACATATCTCTCGCTTATGCTCTTCGGATAACACTGCATTCAGTGCCCCAGTAACAGATAAAGCAATAACCTATAATACCAACAATATAAGAATAAAGAAAGTGAAGTGCTTATATATATCTGGTTGGTATATATGTATAATGAGATTGACCAACCACATATCTAATAAAGACAACGCAAGAAAAGAAATTACCAAACCAGGCAATAGAAACATTGGTCCTCCACAATCTGCTGCCCAATGACCATCATGAACTTGTAGAGTAGAATAAAAACTGATGGCTCTTCTCAACGTGGTGGCTACATTATCTTCTGTTATATCTCCAATATCTTTAACTTGAACTCGGGGCAGAATTGTACCAACGGGGTTCTCCTTTGAAAACTGAAATTCAGAAAATAAAACAGACAAGAATCTATTAGTGATAACAACTATTCAGAATGGAGATATTCACTATGATCAAACTGCTATGACTGTCTTGTTGCCAAGTCACCAAGCAAATTATGTACATATTTCCATGTGGAATTTACACACTAAACAAGATAATCAAAAGTTGTTAAGAGACTACTTCTAATTCTGGAAAGCAAAATAATACGGCCAGCGCATATTTATTTTCGCCATAGAGTTTGATATCATGAACGTCTGTCAAATTTACAATACCAAAGAATTTCACATCCTCTATGGTATGCAACACAAAATTATCTTAGAATCTTCAATAAAAACCATAAATATACTCACAAAATACACCTTGACCCGAGGCCCGAAATCTAACTTCAGGACCACTCATTTTTCAAAAGAGAGAAGTATTGAAAACACCTTTAAACTTAGCGCAAATTATTAATTTCGTCCGAAACGATTGAGAGCCTTAAAAACACATCTATACTTGACTAATTAAACTTAGATGCACTCCCATTTGCTACATAACATAACAAGTGATCTCAAATTCTTGTAGGAACATTGGACTCTTAATAAAAACTCAAAAGAAGTGTTGAAATCACTTTTAAACTTGACAAGAATTTAGGAGTGTAATTGACTCATGTTGTCAATAATTCGGAGATGAAACTGGTGATTCACACTGAGTTTAGGGTGTTTTCAGTACTTCTCTCTTTCCAAGAAGATATTTTGAACAAAAATTAATGAAAATATTTTCCTTCGTACCAAACACACCTAAAAAGAGAAAAAAAATTGTAATTAAAGCACGCGTTTGTCTACGTAATAAGAAACAATGGATAATATTGGTAATATAGATACTCATATTATCCATTAGGTTTACCCATTTTTATCTATATTAAATGAGTCGAGTCAAATATTTTATTCATTTTCACCTAACTCATTTTCAACGGACTCGACCCGCTCATTTGACTTCCCTAACTACAATAATTAAGCTTTGGAGCTGACACATGTATATAGCAACTTACAACTTACAAATCAGCAGCATCCTTCCCCAGATAGTTAACCCAAAAAAATATTGTTCAATAGACTTGATTGTTCGAATGCGGGAATCTCATTACTCATTAGCTTAGCTTATTGTTTGGTTACTAACCTAGTTATAATCTCCACCCCAATTTAATTTTTAAAAAAAATTGCTGAAATTTCATCTTAAAAATTAGACTATTCATTCCCATAATTTCGTAAAAATTGTATACTAATTAAATTTAGGTAGAATTAAAAAATATTTTTGCTAAAGTAGGCACGTCAATGGAAACATGTCTGCGTGAGACAACTCTCTCTTGAATTGTATACTAATTAAATTAAAGTAGAACAAACAAATATTTTTTAAGTTCTCTTTTTTTATTAATATTCTTGTTGAAGCAGTATGTCAACGTAAACATGTATGCTTCAGCCAATTCTTATTGAATTGTATAATATTTAAATTAAAGTATAATTAAAAAATATTTCTTAAAACTTTTTTTTGAAAATACTCTTACTGAAGAGGCACGTTGATGGAAATATGTCTGCTTCAGCCAACTTTCTCTTATGTAATAAAAAAAAAGTGCAGTTATAGGTGGTCTCAAATGTTTTAGCTGCAAAGAAGCATTGACAAAAAATTATCATATACTTTCCTTTGTCCACTTTTAATTGTCATGATTTTTTTAAAGTCAAACTATAAGAACTTTGATTATCTTTTTATATAGTTTTTGAATATCTAATTTATTTTGTTTATAATATCGAATTAACGTAATCTAATTTAACTTTAAAAATTAGTCAAATTGACTTACGAGCAAAATGACAATAAAAAATGGACGGAGGGAGTAATTATTTTCTTAATATTTCAAAAAGTTAAAATGAGTTTAAATTTTATACACCATCTTAATTTTAAAGCTTAATATTTCAAAAGGTTAAAATAAGTATAAATTTATACACCGTCTTAATTTAACTTTAAACTGAGTTCAAATATATGCTATCTAATTAAAATACTATGATTGACCCATTTTTTGGACAATATTAAATTTGACTCTATTTGACGACAAAGACAAAGATATCGACGAGTTAGAAAGGATACCCGAATAAAAAAAAGCACGACATATTTTTTGAAAAAATTCCAATTAATTGAGTGTTCTTGTAATTTATTCTATTCAATTTCTTTAGTCATCTTCATCAAATATACACTATTTTATTTTATTTTTGGTAAAAAAAATATATACACTATTATAAAACTATGAAATCCTAATATGGATGTTGATTGACTTTTTATCATTTAAAAATAATTTTATATGAGATAATTATAATTTAACTATTTCCTAATTTTAAAGGTTTTGAACTCAATTAAAATTTTGATTTTACATCTTTCAAATAATGTTGGTTGTCCTGATCATTAAGAATTAAAATCGATTAAGATTTTGTTTAGACATGATAAAACAATCAAATCAACGATAAAGAACAAAATCCAACAAATCATTTATAAAAGAAGATCAGGTGAGACAATAAACATATTTGAAATAAACTACTTATTAACATCATTTAAATAGATATAAAATTTATTTTAACATCAATTACCATATATATTTATATAGTTTTAACCTTCTTATAAATATTTTTTTCGATTGACATGTGATATGCGTGTGTACGCTAAACTAGTAAATAGTACTAATAAGAAGAACATGAACGACAAAGCATGTCATAGGAATTTGCATGATCACTTCACCTGATAGCGCATAAGAAGATCAGAGCTGTGTCTAGTCTCAAAACGATTTTTGTAAAACTCTGCACGAAACTTCTCAATCTCTTCCAGGTCTTTCGGAGACCTGAGGTTTGGATCAAACTCCCATACATGTCGCCCTATGTGACCGTTTAACGTTCGGAGCCATGGACTACCTCCTTCAGCAACCTTCAACTTCCACATTCTTCTAAACAAAAAAAAAAATTACTCTAACAAGAGAAAGAGATGAACTTGGCGGAAGAAGGAAATATGGTAGAGAGTAAGCTTAAGTGTAATTGATGTTAAAATAAATTTACTCCATTTGACTATAAAATTATAAGTCTTATCTTAATTCTAATCATGAACATTTCATTTACTCCATTTAGTCATAAAACTATAACTTCAAATTTCCTCTTGTCCACAAAATAAACTAGAGTTAAAGCCTGTTTGGCATTGTCGTTGAGATGTCAAAAAAGTGTCTTTTTGGGAAAAAAACATTTAAAAAAAAATTAAGTATTTGGCAAATCCTTAAAACTATTTTTAATAAATGGAAGCAGAAACAATTTTGCTGCAGTTAGGAAAAAGTTAAATTGTCACAACCCAGACCGTCGTGATTGGCACCCACACTAACCCTCCGGTGGGAAACCACTAATACAACCCAAACCAAACAACTAAACCAAAAACTAAAGCACTAAAGCTACAGAAGCAAATTAAATAACTAAAAACTGAAGTTCCCATAAACTTCCAAAAGATCTAACAACTAAACAATGCGGAAAATACACCTAGAACCTAAAAGTCAATGTACCAAAACATCTAACAAGATCCATAAGTCTAACAAGAAGGGTTACAACCCCAACTAATAAACTAATAACTACCTAGAAAAGTCTAAATCCGAAATATGGACATAGACGAAAGGAGAACTCATGGCAGCCTGGTAGAACTGGCTCACCCTTGAATTCGAACGACGATCACCGATCTTCTAAGCGAGGTCTGTCAATAGCCGCCTGAAGATGCCCTGTACTCAACAAAGAAAGAGCAAGTGTAGTATCAGTACATAACCACAGTGTACTGGTAGGATCACGCGGCTATCTCACTAAGTGCAACATACATCAATCAATACAACAATATAATCACATGCAAAATATCGAACATATACAAGATTATCAACATTTACGAACAACGAACAACTTCACATTTCTCAATATAAACAATTATGACAAGTCATTGGTCCTCTCATGGAACCCAAACCCAAACAGTTAGCATACCGGATTGTGGTACCCTATACAATATTTATGCCGGAACGTGACAATCGATCCCATAATTATGTCGAAATGTGACAACCGATCCAAGTTAGTTTGTCGGAACTGTAACATCTCACACCTAGAAATGACTATAATGAGTTTAAAATAGGAAAATATTAATTTTTGGAAAGAATAAGGAAATCTGGAAATTTTGCCTAAGTTAAGAAAGTGAGTTTTGGCCATTTTAAAATGGCCATAACTCCTAGCTCAAGAAGATTTATCTGCAGATCTTGATATGGTTGGAAAGCCCTTGGATAGATCTTTCCAACGCCGCCAAGATTGCATGATTTCGACATCGTATGAGTGATATATGCCTTTCGGAAGTTGGGTTGTTGGATTGAAGAAAGTCCCAATCCGGATTTAGGAAAGGGCAAAGTAGTATTTTCTCTAATTAATTTCCTAATTTGATTTTAGGGATTTATTGGGGTAAAAACATGACTTAGTCAGTTTGGAGAATTGAGAAATACGCTTAGGGCTTGGAGAAGAGAGAAAAGTAGAAAGAAAGGGAGAAAAAGCGAATTCGTCAAGATCATCCAAGCTTGCGAGTGGAATTCGTCAGGGGTGATCCCTATTAAGGTATGTGAGATCTTTTAGTGATGGGTTAGTGAACCCACACACCAACTTGTTTCAATTCAGCGATTTGGAGTTGTTTGAATGTTGAGAAAGTGAAGTTCATGAAGAACATTGTTGAATTCTTGTTGGTTGATTGTTGAATGCTTGGGGTTTGATTTGATTCATGTTTCCGGGCTGTTTTCGAGTTATATTGGTTGTGTATTGAGGGTACAATTGATCCTAAGTGTTTGGGGAAAGAACTAGGGAAGATTGAAGGGTTTAGAGATGAAAAACGAAGGAGAAAAGTCGGGGTTCACCTATGAAAAGGGTGGGGCATCGCGCCAGCCAGCGCGCCCCAAAAGGGACTCTGAAGTCCACCCCTTGGGACGCCGCACCAGCCCATCCTCTGAAGTTTGAGGGCTGGCGCCCCGCGCCTCTCAGAGCGCCAGGGACGCCAGTTCTCCCCATTCGTTCCCCACCTTTTCGTACTTGTTCCTAAGCGATGAACCTAGTTTTCTAGTTGATTCCAACACTCTAAGGTACATTCAAACATCATGAAATCATCCATAAACATGTGATCATGAACCTTGAGTCCATAATTCAATTCAAGGAAAGTTAAGATCAAAGTCAAAGAAGTTAAGAGTCAAGTCTAGAAGTTAAGAAGCAAGTCAAAGTAAAGTTTCTTAAAGTTTTCAAGAGTCTTTAATAAGCGTTTAAACTTCGTTTTAGGCTCAAGTTTCAAGTTAAGCAAAGAGTAAAGAGTTGAGTTCATTTCTTAAAAAGTTATAAGGGGACTAAGTATTCCCAAAGAGTTTATAAATGCTTTCACATTTGAGCAAGAAAGGGAACATCGACTCCAAGAGAGCTTTTAAGCTAAGTTTTGAGTAATTATCTCAAACCAAAGAAAGAGTTTTGTTTTTACAAACATATGAGCTAAGTATATTTTGGGAGTAGTATTGAGCACCGATATGGGGATGCGAGTTCATATTAACTCAAG
>JAJOOR010026773.1:0-15579 GCA_036250505.1 Solanum acaule
ATTAACGTTAAATCAGTTTTGAAAAAATAAATTATTATCCCACTAAATATGGAGTTTTAAAACTTCCTATTACACTCCTACTTCTAAACAAATTGAAAAACTTTTAAACTAAAATTATTTTTTAAATTATTTAGTTTTAAAAAACGCATTGTAGGGAAGTTTCTTTTAAATTTATTATTTAACTATCATTTAATGTTTTAAGTTTTATATTA
Organism: Solanum acaule; assembly: GCA_036250505.1. Classification (NCBI taxonomy): domain Eukaryota; kingdom Viridiplantae; phylum Streptophyta; class Magnoliopsida; order Solanales; family Solanaceae; genus Solanum; species Solanum acaule. Next base: position 213 of record JAJOOR010026773.1, read on the forward strand.
GATCTTTTTTCTTATTTGCATTTTAAATAATTATATTTTAATAAAATACAACCTATAATCTACATGTTGTATCTTTACTGATAAAAATACTTGAACTACTACTACTAATAATAATAATAAAAACAATTTTTTGTTTAACTTAGATTAAAATTTTAAATTTCTGTAAACTTTTAAATTAAAATTATTAAAATTATTCATTTAAGTAAATATACTAACAAAACAATCTGTTTAATTTGAATTAAATTAATATAAAACACGGCAGTTTAGCACTTTCCCTTTAAGCTTATCCCATTTCTCCACTACCCTTGAAACACGGATGCACAGTTTAAAATTTAAAATTTCAATAAACAACGATTTTGTCCTCCTTTTTTTAAGAAAATTTTATTTTTCAACTAATAGGAAGCGGTTACGAAATTCAAACGCTTTATATATACACTACTGATAAAGAAAATTATTGTTTACAAGTTGTTCTCTCAACTTTTTTGTATTTCTCTTCTTTTTTTTTTTATAGTTGTTGTGCTTAATTTTTTTTATATAAATTCTTGAATTCAAGTGCTAATTTCTATATTCTTTTTCGGGTTTATGTTGTCGAATTCAAAAGGTGATATTTTAATGTTTTGAAGATCCTTGAAGTTGAAAAGCAACACCAAAATTACTTCAAAGTATTGCCAGAGGTTTCTTTCTATAATATTTTTTTAATATGTGATAAATTTGTTCATAATATTAATTCATATCTCTTATTTGTTTTTTTTTTTTCCAGATTTTCAACCTTAGCACAAGATAAATGAGAAATTGTCATAGCAAAAATTTATAAACTGATAATACTATCACTATCAAAAACACAGAAGACATTAAATTGTTTATCATAATATTATACTTTGATTAGAATGATGAGTTCTAGAATATATATATATATATATATATATAATATAATATAATTATTGTGCTTAATTTTTTTGAATTCAAGTGCTAATCTTTATATCTCTTTCGTGTTTATGTTGTCAAATTCAAACGCATTATATATATACTACTAATAAAGAAAATCATTGTTTACAAGTTGATCTCTCAACTTTTTTGTATTTTCCTTTTTTATTTTATTTTATCTGTAGTTGTTATGCTTAATTTTTGTTAATAAATTCTTGAATTCAAGTGCTAATTTCTATCTTCTTTTTCGAGTTTATGTTGTCGAATTCAAAAGGTAAGATTTTAATGTTTTGAAGATCCTTGAAGTAGAAAAGTAACACCAAAATTACTTCAAAGTAATTGCTAGAGGTTTGTTTCTATAATATTTTCTTATAATTTAATAATTTATTCATTATATTAATTCATATCTCCTATTTGTTTTTTTTTTTGCAGATTTTTAACCACTTCCCAAGGACCACGGGCAGGACCAAAGCTCGTGCAACCTGCCATGGTGCCTGGGAGTAGGCTGCCTAGTGAGGGGAATTTAGGGAAATTCCTTATTAGGTGGTTATTAAGTGAGGTCATTTTGTATTATCTTAGTACACCTATATAAACTATTTTAAGCCTTTAAATACCCCAATTAAGTCACTATTTCCAAAACCCCAAAAGATCCCATAGTTCTTTCTCTAAAAAATTCTCTCTCAAGAAAACTCAAGAAAGAAGATATTATGATTCTTGGTTAAAGAGATAACTTTTGGGAAAAAATTATAGATCAAAAGAAATAAGATTAAGAAAAAATATAAATTTCATGCAGAATAATAAATTACGATAATAAGGAAGAGAAATTAATAATATTATTATTTTTTAGAATATTTTAAAAATAGAAGGTAGAAAGAGAAATTTAAGAAAAGGTGATAAATTGTAGTAATGTGGGGAGAGAGACAGATAAGATATATGAATTTTATTTTACTGATTTTATAGATCAAAAGAGAAAAAATTGTAAAGAAAAAAAAATTCTTCAATAATAATAATAAATTATGATTATAAGGAGGAGAGATAAATGAGTTTTTTCATTTTAATAATTTATAAAAATAGAAGGTATAAAAACTAATTTATGAAAAAATATTAAATTATAGTAATGATGAGGAGAGATGGTAAACAATAAATTGTAGTAAAGGTAAGAAGAGAGATAAATAAGGTCAACATATTTATTATAATCAATAATATGGGATCCAACTCCTCTCCATTTCTCTTCTCTCCATTTTCCCCAAGTTCTGGCTTGGATTGGAGACACATGTCATAGTTTAGAATTAATGGTTGAGATCTAATTAATTAAAGAAAATTCCTAACCATAGTTATTTTTTTTGGTAACTAACATAATTTTATTAATCACCAGAGCAAATATTACAAACCCATAGTTCAGCCACACCTCAGCTGACTATCTTCAAGAAAAGTTCACTATCAACTACAAGCTATGCAAACAAATTAAAACTTAAATTTTTGAATTAAAAGAGTGAGATCAAGCATGGCTCTAACACTATATATATAAGCTATCTCCCGGGCAATACAATCACTATCACGACTTCTCTTTTCAAACATTCGCAGATTTCTTTCAATCTATATTGCATAGACTATCTCAGTGGATACCATTATGAAGAGTCGAGCATACTTTGACTTCCATTTTCCATATTTGATGATCCAATCTAAGAAATGACCCCATGATTGAGAAGTGATAGCAGGTTGGCCAATCCAGCAAAGCAGTCTATTCCATACTTGAATTCCATATGGGCACAGAGCAAATAAATGATCTCTATCTTCATCACAATTCATGCACAACACACATTTTGGATCTGCAGGCGAACCCCATTTGATCAGTCTATCAACAGTCATCATCCTTCCATGTAAACACAACCATAATGCAAACAGTGCTTTAGGGCGTTCTTGGTTTTGGAGAAGCAGTCCTTTCCATTTCACCCTTTCCAGATCTCCAATTATCTGTAAATATTGGTTTTAGTCATGCTCTGTCCAGTTTTCTTGTTCAATTGCATTGGTTCCAATATCTTCCCTGCCTCAATAATTTTCCTCACCATCCAACACAGTTGGCCTGAAATAACATCAACTATATCTCGATTTTTTATGTAGTAGGCATGTATCCATTTGATCCATAACTTATCCTGCTTATTTGCTAGATCCCAATGCAGTTTGGCTATAGCAACTTTGTTCCATATATGAATATTAGGCAGATTAAGTCCTCCAGCTGATTTAGGACAACAGACCTTATTCCAAGCAACTAATGCTCTTTTGGTAATTACACTAGCTCTAGACCACACATAGCTTCTACATTAGGCTTCAATAGTCTTGATCACCTTAGCAGGTAGTAAAAAAAGTTGAGCCTAGTATGCTTGAATACCAAATAAGACACTTTGTACCAGTTGCACTATCCCTGCATAGGACAATTTCTTTGCAGTCCATGAAGTTATTCTCCCTACCATTTTCTCAATCAGTGGTTATCACTGCAGCAAGGTTAATTTCTTTGTTGATAGTGGAATTCCTAGATACTTAAAAGGTAAACCTCCCTGAGTGTATCCTAACACCTGCATGATTCTATCTCTCTCCGATTGTGCCACACCTCCAAAATATATTGAGCTTTTAGTCATGTTTTCTTGTAAACCAGATGCTTTAGAGAAGACCATAAACACCTTATGCATGGTTGTCACAGAAGCAATGTCCCCTTTGGAGAAGAGGAGAAGAGCATCTGCAAAACTTAAATGAGTAATTCCTAGCTTTGCACATCGAGGGTGAAATTTAAAGCTCTTCTCAGTCTTCAGATTGTTAAGATTCTTACTTAAATATTCCATGAATATTGCAAATAGGTAGGGAGAGATAGTATCTCCCTGTCTCAATCCTTTGGCAGCATCAAATGAGTTAGTAGGGGCACTGTTCACCAGCACTGTGTAGTTAACAGTGGTCACACATTGCATTATCCATCTTCTGAACTGTGCAGGGAAACATAACTCCTCCAGAACTTGTTCTAAATATATCCATTCTACTGAGTCATAGGATTTTTGAAGATCAATTTTAATCATACATCTTGCAGATATATATTTTATAGTGTAAGCTTGAACTAGTTTCTGAGCTAGGATGATGTTATCACAGATTCTTCTTCCTGGAATGAACCCTGCCTGAGCCTCACAGATGATACTTGGCATAATCTTCTGCACTCTGGTTGCCATTACTTTTGCAATAATTTTATATAGGACTGTACAACAAGCAATTGGTCTAAAATCTTTCACTGTTACAGGGTAAGGGATTTTAGGTACAAGAGTGATGGTAGTGCAATTTATAATCTTACACATTGTACCTGTCTTAAAGAAGTCTTTAACTGCTGAGCATACATCTTCTTTCACCACCTGCCAAGCCTTTTTGAAAAAACATGCAATATAGCCATCTATTCCAAGAGCTTTGTCATCTGCTATGCTTTTTAATCCTTCTCAGATTTCTTGATCATTCACCTCTTCACACAACTTCAGCTATTGTTGATGTCCCAATCCAGGGCCTTGTTTCATTATTCTTCTATCAACTGCTGGCATACTTTTCTGAGATGCTCCCATTAAACTTTGATAGAAAGAAATGATTTTTTTGTATATCTTTAGGATCCTGTAGTCTATCTCTATTCAGAGCTTGGATACTACCAATCATTTTCTTCTGGGCTCTATCTTTCATAACTGCTGAGAAATATTTTATGTTTGAGTCTCCTAGTTTTATCCAAGTGACTCTGGATTTCTGTTTGAGAATACTCTCTTCGATCATGGACCATTTCTCCAAACTCTGTAGGACTACCCTCTCTTGTCTGACCAACCCTTCACTGCATTGTAAGGTTATTTGTGTTTGAATCCTCTTTAACTCCAGTCTAGCTTGATCAATATTATTCCTCACTGTTCTGAATTCCTTAATATTAAGATCTTTTAGCAATGGTTTCAACATCTTAAGTTTGATCCAGATAATTTGCATACCACTCTTATTCACTTGTCTACTCCAAATCTCTTCCACCATACCTAAGAATTTAGGATGTGCAGTCCATATGTTAAAAAATCTGAAAGGTAATGGACCTCATGGATGTGACTACTTCCAATTTCAAGCTTCTTCATATTCATTTTAAATTGTCGGATATTACAAAAATGGCACCGCTGCCGGGGAGTGGTGTTATTTGGGAATTTTTAGTTAAGTAGAATTCTTGTTTTTTCTTAGTTTTAGCTTTACCAATCTTAGTTGTAGTTTTGTTTTTGCTTGTGTGAAGACCAACGCAGAGAAACAAAAATGGATGGGTACTATGGATATCACACAGACCACCCTCTTCTAAAGCTATTGAACCTCAGGGATAACCTACTAACGTTCAAAAAAGCAGAGGATGAGACAATTATGTAATTGTGGCAGAGATTCAAAGCAATTTTGCAAACATGCCCATCCCATGGAATGACGGATAAGACACTGTTGGATTGCTTCTATAGGTCTCAAACCCGAAAATAGAAGCATAGCTGAGCACCTTTTTGAAGGCGGAATGCTAAACCAACCCTATGAAGTCGTTGCAACACTACTTGATGAAATGGTTGAAACCAACAAAGAAGCCCAAAAGAAATATGAATGGGATAAATTGGTGGCGCAAGTAGATATTATATCCAAACGGGTGATGGAATTGGAAGAGCAAGCCAGGGAGAAGGAAAAGAACTTCTCCTTTCGAGAGTGCAAACAGGGAAAGAGGCATGAGGGTATGCAAAGTAACGATACCACCTCACCCATCCAACAAAAAATTGTTGAGCATGATAAGAAACTGAATGACATGAAGGACAACATTGATATGCTAAATGAAGTAACTACTTCGAACTCCATGACCATTCAGCTGCAGGATGCTCAAATCACCCATTTGATGACGAGTCACTATCCTCCGTTTACCGAAGACTCACCTAATTACACCATGGGTGATTCCGAGGACGAAGAGTAGTCTTTGGCTTGCGTCGTGCCACGACGTTAACTAAGGCATTGTTTGGGAGGCAACCTAAAACCCGTTGTTATCTTCTATTTTTTGTATTGATTAAATAATAGTGTGCTAGTTTTACAGACTAAAGTGTGGAAGGTGATCAAAAGGTGCAAAATAGCGACTAACGGTTCCAGTTGGCGAATCGCTGAAGAAGCCGGTGATCAATTTTATTCCGCCATTTGACTCAAGATATCTTCAAAATTAGGAGTCTATAAAACTCGGCGAGTGTTGGAAATCATTGGCGAATCGCCGATCATTTCGGTGACCACGATGGAATCCGCCGTTGGGATCCTCGTATAACAGAGGTTCTGTAAACTTCAGCGGATAAACCCACAGTTGACGTTCCGCCGAATGAGTTACCCAGTTTGATTAACGTCGCCAAGTGGACAGTTTTTGCAAAGCCTAAGCATTAATGTCCAGACAGATGGAGCGACTACTTAGCCAGGATCCCCTATTTACCTCCCTCTCTGTCTTTATTTATTTTCCTCTCGAATTCTGTGTTAATTGCATTTGAGGACAAATTTCTTTTTATTTGTGGTGGGGTGAGGCTCACCTTGTTTGCTTGTTATGGCTATTCGTGTTTTGAATACATTTGGGTTATCTATTTTTAATTGTTTTTATAAAACTGCTTTGCAAATGTTTGAGCTCGTGGCTCTGTTTACTTTTAATTGCAAAATGATTTTGACCCTTCCGAATTATTTTTATTATTTTTTGAATATTTTCGCCACTGCTTGTGCTAAAAGTGGCTGTTCTTTTGCAAGAATTTAAGTCTCGATTTCGATTAATACTGATGACTTAAATAGTGCATACAATTGAACGAACATAAATGTACGGCTACGATAAGGCCAAATGAAGTTGCATAGACAATATGTGAACTATTTGAATCTCGTTGTGATTGGCCATTTACCGAATTAATTCTCTTGTTATGACCATTGCACACTAGAGAAACTGTGTAGTCTTGTTTGACTTAAGTGTCAATGCCTTGTGTGATTAGCTTACTTTGAACCATGTATCAATAAACCCAGAATTTGCCCTGTTAGTCTGATTGATTTAGAAAGGTGTCCTGTTGATATGATCTTAGGCAACTTTGAAGAGTCTGAGCCAAATTTGACATATACCTCTTTTGTGTCCTACCCGTGAGTGTGTGAAACTCTTTTGAACACCCTTTGAGCCTTATCTTTCTTTGGAAGAACCTTGATGAACCCTACACCTTACTTGACCCACTACCTATAATCCTCTTAATTTGTGATTTAGTGAATAGCTAACTTAGGCCAAGGCCTAAGTTGGGGGTGTGGTGAAAAGGAAAAGGAGAAGTCAAGAAGTACAAGAAAAAGTCTCTCTAACCCATGGTGTTGCCAAAAAAAATGGAAACCCTTCATTAAAAAAAAAAGTGGGTTTCCAAGCAATACATGAAGAGTGAATAAACAGATGACTTAGAAGCACTAGAAAAAAAGTGATAAGGGAAAGAAAAAGGATGTTTTGAGAACACCACATCTCAAGAGGATGAAAAGGTCATTGAGCCTAAATGACCATACCTTTGCACTTAGCCCCATTACAAGCCTTAGAAAGACCTTTTTGATCTTGAGTAAGCTGGACCAAAAATTGATTGGAAAATAAAGGCAAACCTATGGGTGAAAACATGCATTGTGTTCCTCTTTTTGAGTGTGAGCGTTGCATCTGGTTTTTGATCTTTAATTGATTAACCTCTTAGTGTGAACGAGGAATCATTATTTATGTGAGGGCATTTAGATACTTTTTGTTGAGCTTGAACTTGCACAAGTAGCAAATATTGTGAGCATGAGAATCTTAGGTAGTGGGGTGTCACAACTTGAATCTTTGAGTCAACAATTGAATCTTCGTATAAGTAGTTTGAGTCTTGTTGTGTACATTCATGATTTAGTCTTGTGTAGCACTATTTGAGACACCTTGTTGAACGGCTAAACTTGAGTTTGCTTGAAAACAAACAAAAGTTTAAGTTGGGGGTGTTGATGAGTCCACAAATTGGACTCATTTAGAGCTTTATTTTGATAGAGATAGTGTCCTCAAATGCTTATTTTGTCTCAATATTTGATGAAAACTCTTAAGTTTCAGGTATTTGAAATTTTAGTGAAAGCATGGACACTTAGGCGCAAAAAGGAACAAAAAGGCTGAAAAGAACGAAGATGCTGAAGCCTGAGCATCGCCAAGCACACTTGGCAATTCGCAGAAGGGACGCACTCCGCCCTTTGTTCCAGTACGTGAAGCCCTGAAGGAGCAGGATCAAAAAGGCGATAAAAGGAGCAGTCGGCGTTCTTCCGAATAGATCCGCGAAGCAATACTATGTCCCCCATTGACACATAGCACGACAATGCTAAAGGCTCGTGCAAGACGGCGACGAACTACACCAAAGGGCGAATGTCGAGTTAATTGGAGATTCCGACTAACCTCGCCGAATGATCCGCCAACACTATTTTATAAAGTCTAGAAATACTAAAATTATTATTAATTTTAGAGAGTGGAACATTTATTTTAATTTCCAGAATAGAATAGTACTTTTTTGGATATTTTCTCTCAAGTTTGGAGAGGGTTTTGGGGAACTTGAAGAAAGAAGGATTTCATCTTCCCCAAGTTGGAAGTGGGTCTTCTCTATTATTCTTCCTTTGCTTAAATCAAGGTTTAATTTCTTATACCCATTTAATTTTACTATCATTTTAGGTGTATTTTGTTATTTCTTGATGTGTGGCTAAAAACCCCATTCTTGGGGTGTGATTTAGCAAATATGTGTTGATATTATTGTTGGGTCTTGCTTGTTGATAGGTTGGATGTATTTTAATGGTGATTTCAATTAGTAGTTGTGGTTTAATCTAAAGGGTTTGTAGTTGCAAATACAAAGCCACCCATGTGTTTTCGGCTTGCCCGGGAGGGTAGTCGTGAAACCAAGACCACTAGACTGATGGCCTAAAGAGTGGGTCGGAATGAGGTTCAGCCCTAGTCCCATATCCTAACACTCAGCTCAAGAGAGTGAGTGGGGTAAGGCGTAGGTTGGTCTTCATGCGGCAAATGGGTGTTCGAGAGGAACGCATTTGAAACGGGGTAAGTTGCCCGAGAGGGAACTTATTTCCATTTAAAGCTTAACCTAGTTACTATTATCTTACAAATTTCCTTTCAAAAGCATATACCCAACTACTTATCTCAACTTGTATTGCGGTCACACCCCAAGAATTTTTACCCATACTTGATTTTCTTGTTATTTTAGTTGATTCTACTACTTGTGACAAAACCCCCAATTGATATTTGACACTTTCGTGTCACCCCTGTCAATTTACTATTGTTTTAATCGTTATTTTCTTTAGCTATGACTAATTAGAGCTAAATTTTATTTTTCTACTAATTCTCAAAACCACTCCCTTGGGACACGACCCCAACCCTTGGTTGGGTTACTATATTATCAACGATCGTAGACACTCGTACCGTAGGTTAGTGTCGTTGGTCATGATAAGCATCACTGACCGCACTGGCATCTTAACTAAATGACTTGGTCCCCAAAATCTCAAAGGTGGAAGTCCAAGGCAATAGCAAATGGAGGTATATACCCCCTCATGAGCGGAGGAAGTCTAGAGATGGGGAGAAAAATCGTGTCGAGGACACACTACAAATCATTCTCCAAAAGATCACCGATCAAGATCGGGTGTTGGAAGAAATGAAGAAGAATATCGAAGTGTTTGATCAAATGATCGGATCTCACTCTAGATCAATCCAACTAATCAGGTCACTCCTGAGTTTTGCAGTGCCTCATCTCCACCCAAGTGACATATTGGGGTTACCTAGTGACACTAGGTCTAACCCCAATAACGGAGAATGAAACAGGATTTGCTTCGTGCCACGACGTAAAATAAGGCGCTTCTTGGGAGGCAACCCAAGATTCTACTACTTTTAATTACTATGTTAGAATAAAAGTGTGTTGGTTTTGTATGTTAAAGTGAGAAAGGTGTTGAAAAGTTCAAGTTGGCGTGCCAAGAATCCAGTTGGCAAATCACCAAACATATCGGTGATTCCGATTTAATCCGCCGTTGTGGCCCCAAAATAAGGGATGTCCTATAAAACTCGGTGAGATGAGTATGCGTTCGGCGCGTTGCCGAGTTGATCGGCGACAAGACTAACGTCGCTAAATGGCTGAGAACTAAACGGTTATATAAAGGTCAAATTTTTAAATCTCTCACTTTCCCTCGTTTTAAACTCCTCAAAATCACACCAAAGGTACTTTTTCTTAGAATTTTACCTTAAATTAGTATTTTAGTCGGTGATTAGTTCTTGAGGTTGGATTTCTTTGTTGCCTAGCATTTCAAAAAGAAAGCAAATTGATCAACATCGAAGGTTAGTCTCTAAAACTTCGAACTTATTTGTGATAATTTTACACTCTTTTGCAATTGTAGTATTAGGATGACGTGTGTTGAGCCTCTCTGATAGAAATAGGGTGTTGTGATGCTATTGTTAATTCGAGAATTTTGTCTGAAATGCTTTAATAGTCGAATACCTTAGTGTTTCTGATGTGATTTGAATGAAGTAATGGATGACGACATTCTTAAGGGTACTCGTAGTTAAAAGGCCAAATTTGGTGAAATCGGAAAAAGTCTGAGTACTCTGGTGTGATGGGAAGTATGGGTCTTGTGTGCTTGTGTGAATTTCATGTATGCATGCTTTGATTTTCCTTTTAATGCTCATAAGGTCGGTTTCGAGAGTTGGGTTGAAAAATAGGCACGTTGTGTCATTCGGCGAGTTGGGTCAAGCTCGCCGAATGATTCGGCGATTCGCCTATGGGTTATAGACAGCCCTTAATTCATGTCCTTAGTGCTGTAAAATCTGTAACTTTTAGCGGACACATTCGTGATCATCGAAAGTTTTCGGCGACTCACCGATAGGACTTTAGATCGCCCTTTGCATACCCATTATACTCTCTTTCACTGTATATTTTGGCGGATAACCTTGTTATCGCCGAAAGTAGTCAGGGACTCGCCGAATAGGCTATTTTAGCGCCACTTTGCCTAAAGTTTAAGCAAATCCTTTCAGCGAGCTCAACCTAGCTCGCCAAAGAGGTTTGGCGACTCGCAGATTGGATCAGTGAGTCTTTAAGGCAAAGGGAATTACGATAAATGAAAGAGGATCACGTCCTTCACATAAAAGAAAGCAAGATCTCCCACCAGGAGATAAAGGCAAACGAAAGAAGCATATCGCTAGAAAAGGGTCAGCTATTGAGCCAGATTTCTCTGAGCCGGATGACGAACAACCTTTGATTCACCGACAGAATAGGCTCAGATATAGACATCAATCCACACCTACCAGAGTTCCACCAGCTATAACTCCTCCTACTACTAAATCAGTGCCAGCTCCGGCACCACCTCCAGTGGCCCCTACACTCCCCGTAGCTCCACCTCCACCCAAATTGCTGAACAGACTGAAAGGCGATGGTTTACGAACCATTCTAGAAGAAAAGTTACTATATGTGGATGTTTGGAAGGTAAGCATGATGAGATGCTTGATACACTTAGGTATCATGAGTTCGAGCAGTTCACTAGACCACGGGGTCCTTACATCCCTTCCTGGGTTCGAGAATTCTACTTAGACTATGGGGAGTTGGTCCCAAAAAATAAGAAAAAGGCTAGTGAATTCCGACCGGTGAAGTCGGTTATGGTCAAGGCAAGGAGGTGGAATGTCACAACGAGCATATTAATGTTGTATTGGGTCGACTGCTGCACTCGGTACTGCCCTGCCAGGGTTTGCCTATTGTTCCGTCCCTAGATAACTTGAAGGGTTGGTTAGCTTCGATGATTTTTGACATCACCCCGAGGTGGATGGATGCAGGAGCTCCTATTGAGAATAGGGATATGAACATCACCTCCCGGTACTGGTTTGGATTCATCAGCAGCACTATCATGCCATCACATAACGAGTCCATCCTGCATCATCCCAAGGCGGCCTGCCTTGGTTCTATCATGGCCAGGAGATGGATCGACCTGGGATTGCTGGTTACGCAGGAGATGGCTATGAGAGCCAAATAGACACAGACATCTCTGCCTTTTTCTGTTCTGATCACTGAGTTATGTCGTCATGCTGGAGTACCCCGGGATCCTGCTAGAGATATAGAGGTCACACCTTCTTCCTCTACCGATGTACGACGTATAGAGGCCGAGTTCACACAAGAGGAGGCTGATGGGAGGAGAGCATATCCAGTAGATACTTCTCCAGAGGTCGATGTTGACTCATTACCAGCAGTAAAACCTTCGTCTACTCCGGCCTCGAAATCTTCAGGTATACCCACCCCTTCTTCTCAGACCCCATGGGCTTCCTCTTCCTCTCAACCTACCAGGGTCACTCATGCCATGATACTGAAGATGGGGCGGCTACCCTACTCAATGGATGTGAGGGCGACGCAATTGGAGAGATCCATCCAGGGGATGATTGACAGTGCCATCTTGACTGCATTGACCCCTCTTAGGACCACGGTTGATGATCTGACTGCCAAAGTCACTGCTTGAGAGAACAGACAGGGGGAGACACTCGAGGTTTCAACATTAAAAGCTGAAATAGCAGAGTTTAAGAAGGATGTAGCCTGTTTGAAGGCCACCAACTTCACTATACTGATATAGAGAGCAGATGACGAGGATGCCCCTGAGATCTCAGGGATTCCTCCGGCTACTACCAGAGATGTACAGAGGAACGATGCAGGGCATGCAGAGTCGGATGCAGAGACTGAGGATGAGTTGATATCTGTGAATGCTGAGGAGACACAAGAGAGCAGAGAGGAGGGCATATTCAGAGACTTGCCAGATCTTATAGGAGCGGTTATGCAGCCGATGATCCAGACATCATCGACTGAGACGTCCACAACAGCTCTCAGTGGTTCTGGCACTGCTATCCCGTATGAGGCTACTCCGGGCACTGATGCCCAGGCACAGACTACCACAGCAGTTACTGAGACTCTGACAGGGAGAGAGACTGCATAGACAGGACCCCTCTTTAACTCCCTCTATGTTTTTCTTTATTCTGCCTTTTAGATTCTGTGTTAATTGCATTTGAGGACAAATTGCTTTTATTTGTTGTGGGGTGAGGCTCACCTTTTGTGTGTTATTTGTGATTCGTGTTTTGTGTATATTTGGGTTGTCTGTTTTTCATTATGTTAATTATTGTTTTCTGTGGATGTTTGAGCTCGTGGCTCTCTTTTGGTTTTAAATTATAAAAATGATTTTGACCCCTCCGGAAAATTTTAAAATTTTCCAAAAAGTTTTGCCACCTCTCGTGTGCTGAAAGTGGTTGTTCTTTTGGAAAAGTTAAGTCTCAGTTTCGATCAATACTGATGACTTAAATAGTGCTCTCAATTGAACGAACATGAATGCACGGCTACGACGAGACCAAATGAAGTTGCATAGACAATATGTGAACTCTTTGCATCTTGTTGTGATTAGCCATTTATTAAATTGATTGTCTTGTAATGACCATTGCACACAATCGAAACTGTGTAGTCTTATTTGACTTGAGTATCGATGCCTTGTGTGATTAGCTTACTTTGAACCATGCATGAATAAACCCAGAATTTTCCCTGTTAGTCTGATTGATTTAGAAAGGTGTCCTCTTGATATGATCTTAGGCACCTTTAGAGGGTATGAGCCAAATTTGACATATACCTCTTTTGTGGCCTACCCGTGAGCGTGTGAAACTCTTTTGAACACCCCTTGAGCCTTACCTTTCTTTGGAAGAACCTTGATGAACCCTAGACATTACTTAACCCACTACCTATAATCCTCTTGAGTTATGATTTAGTGAATAGCCAACTTAGGCCAAAAGCCTAAGTTGGGGGTGTGGTGAAAAGGAAAAGGAGGAGTCAAGAATTGCAAGAAAAAGACTCTCTAACCCATGGTGTTGCAAAGCAAAATGGAAACCCTCCGAAAATATTTTTTTTGAATAAAAGTGCAAAAGGAATTAGATTTCCAAGCAATATATGGAGAATGAATGAAAGGATGACTTAGAAGCACGGAAACAAAATGTGACAAGGGAAAGGAAAAGGACGTTTTGAGAACACCACATCTCGATGAAGAAGTCACTGAACCTAAACGACCATACCTATGCACTCAGCCCCATTACAAGCCTTGAAAAGACCTTTTTTTATCTTGAGTAAGCCGAACCGAAAGTCGATTGGAAAATAAGGACAAACCTATGAGTGAAAATATGCATTGTGTTCCTTTTTTTGAGTGTGAGCGTTGCATCTGATTCCTGATCTTAAATTGAGTAGCCTCTATGTGTGAATATGGAATCATTCTTTGTGTGAGGGCATTTAGATACTTTCGTTAAGCTTGAACATACATTAGTAGAAAGTATTGAGAACATGAGAATCTTTGGTAATGGTGTGTCAAAACTTGAATCTTTGAGTACACAGTTGAATCACTGCATAAGTAGTTTGAAGTCTTGTTGTGTACATTCATGATTGAGTCTTGTATAGCACTATTTGAGACACCCTTTTTGAGCAGCTAAACTTGAGTTTGCTTGAGGACAAGCAGAAGTTTAAGTTGGGGGTGTTGATGAGTCCATAAATTGGACTCATTTAGGGTTGTATTTTAATAGAAATTGTGTCCTCAAATGCTTATTTTATCTCAATATCTGATGAAAACCTTTAAGTTTCGGGAATTTGAAGTTTGGAGGAAAGCATGGACACTAATTCACAAAAAAGAATGAAAAAGCTTAAAAGAACGAGAAAATGAAGACCAGAGGATTGCCGAGTTCACTTGGCGAATCGCCGAAGGGTCTCACTTCGCCTTTTGTTCCAGTGTGCTGAGCCCTGAAGGAGAGGATCAAGTCGACGGAAAAAGGGAGCAGTCGGCGCATCGCTGAGGAATTCCACGAAGCAGTACTATGTCGCTCAATGACCTAGAGCACGACGATGCCGAAGGATGGTGCAAGACGGTGATGAACTACACCAAAGGGCGAATCACCGAGTTGATCGACGATTCCAACTAATGTCACCGAACGATCCGCCGCAACACAGATTTCTGAAAACTATAAATACTCGTTGAGAGTTATAGCTTGGGGAGAAGTTTTTGAGATAGTATCCGTTTTTAGAGTATTATTAAGACAATATAATTTTAGTACTTCTTACTCTCAAGTTTGGAGAGGGTTTTTGGGAGACTAGAAGAAAGGAGTTCATCTTCCCCAAGTCGGAAGTGGGTCTTCTCTATTCTTCTTTATTTGCTTAAATCAAGGTTTAATTTCTTATACTCATTTGATTTCACTGTCATTTTAGGTGTATTTTGTTTTTTCTTGATGTGTGGCTAAAAACCCCCATTCTTGGGGTGTGATTTAGCAAATATGTGTTGATATTATTGTTGGGTCTTGCTTGCTGATAGGTTAGATGTATTTTAATGGTGATTTCACCTAGTGGTTGTGGTTTAATTTAATGGGTTT
>JAJOOR010026774.1:0-18840 GCA_036250505.1 Solanum acaule
TAAAGTGTGTTGATGATGAGGAGTATAATGTGAATGATAATGTTAGGGATAAGGTGTGGTCTACATGATTGATTATGTTAGGTACTATTGTGGAATGAACCCTACCTATATGACCCCTATATGGATGTTTGATCATATACATGTTAGGAGTACCTATTCAATGTTGAATGTGTCCTTGTCTCCTATGATGAAGTGTGGGTGTGTGGTCTAGAATCCCTAAAGGCTTTATATGTGAATTGCTCATGAATTGGGGACATTGTGAATGTGTTGTGATCCATTAAGGGAAGAACACTCAATATCAATGTTGTTGCTAATATGTCACTATGAGGACCAATATGCACACACACACACACTCTACATGTATAACTATGAATATGATGTGTTATGGTGTCTATTGAAAGGTTAACACTTATACGCACCCTTACATATTATTATGCACAATCGAGATGTCTGACGACGCAAATGTTTTACCTCAATGGGTAGTTTGAAGACCAAGAACTAACGTGATTAATCTACTAATGACAAACCTTTTAGGCATTGAAAGTGTCACCCCTACTGAAGATAATCCTGAAACTTTGAGAACTAAGGACGACACTAGTAATGATAAACATATTGCTCACTTAGAGCAACAAATTGCTTACTTGCAAGAAAAAGTTGAGCGTGTTAAGAATTGTCACGACCCGACCCTACACCCTGGACGTGGACGGCACTCGAGAACCATTGTTGGTCCCCAAACGAACCCTCATCCTAGCTGACTACAAGCGGAAGACTAACTTAAGCATACAAAGCTTAAAAACTGAATAAAAGTTCATGAAACTCAAATATAAAGCTTTAACTCAAGTGAAAAACTCTGAATAAAAATAATATATTCAACTCGCCACAAAATAGGCAACTTAAGTCTTTAAAACATTTAACAAAATAAATTAACAGACTTTTGAAAATCTACTGTCTATCTATAAAGCCTCTAACTGATAAAGATGGAAGTCAATACAAGACCCACGACATCCTAACAATTGATATAACTGAAAGTACAAGTTGAACCCTCTGGAAGCAAGGAGGCTCACCATAGCTAACTCGAACTGCATACGGTACCAACGAAACGCCTGTTGATGATCCTCAGTACCTATATTTTCATCATGAAATGATGCAGGCCAAATGGCTCAGTACATGAAATGTACGAGCATGTAAGGGGAATTCTAAATCATAAACAAAAGCTTGAACTTGATAAAAAGGAAACATACTTACCTCCTCCCAACTCACTCAACTAAACTCAACTCAAGAATAAGATACTCAACTCAAAGATATGATACTCAACTCAAAGGTATACTCAAGGATACTCAAAACTACTAAAACTTACTCAACTCAGAAGTACTCAAGGATAAGATATCCAACTCAATAATAAGGTTCTCAACTTAGTGAAACATAGCTCACCTCAAGATAATAAACTCTAGATACTCAACTCAATATAAAGCAACAATAAAAGATGCAATCTATGGAAAACTTTTAAAACAAAATCTCCCCCTTTGGATCATTCGTCCTCGAATGACGACTGGACTGGGTATGGAATGGGGTTACTCTTACTAAGGTCTGAGTCTAATGGTATGCTCTTACTATATTCAATCTTAACCCAAATCCTTAAGTTCGGGTTTGATACCTATCTATAGGGAATCTCATCCCAAGACTATTACTTTTTACCACCACATTCAAGCTTAGTACTCTAACAACTCCATGGACTCCTACTAACCAACTCCTTCGGAGCCAACTAAGGGCCTTCCGTTAACTATGTATCATAGTAAAACCTCATCCTCATTTTACTCCTCATTATAACCTTAGATGGAATTATCACACCGTCACTATCACGATAAGAACATCAACCTCCTCTTTCTACATCACTTCATTACTGAAAGGACCTCCGAAAGGATATCTCCCATACTCTTTGGAACTTATTACTATCTTAGTCTCAACCACTTGACTTGATTTCTCATCTCGTCATCTCCCCCTTAAGTCTAAAGCTAACACTTGGAAGCTATGGACCTATTCCAATATCTCTAACTGGACTACATCTTCTTTTACTCTAACACTCGGAAGAAGCTTATCTCATGACTAACGAACTCTCCATAATTAGGTACTAAGGCCTATTTCTAATTACATACCCTCTCGGTACACCTCCTAATGCTCTTTTTACTCTTGTGACTTAGCCACACTTCACTGCCCTTATCTAAAGGTTAAGGTCTCTCACTTGTACCACTCATATTTATTGCAGTGAACATCTCAATTCCTCACCTACTCTATGTCAAGTCTGCCAGATCAAATCCCAAGACTAACATCATCACCCTTATATTATCGTTCTTTCGATCATGACATGCATCTGAACTTCAAGCTTAATGTTCATCACTAAACCCGAATATCAATACGATTGCTCGCATATTATGTTATACCCCATTACTTGATCAGTTCTATAACCTTCTGAACATCATGACCCTCTCAAAAAAATCATAAGCCTCGCTTAGATCTATCACTTTATGAATACTTTTGCTCTTCTATTCAGCACTTACACTTGGTCATTACCTACACAATGACACTTCATCACAAACTCCTTTCTAGCTACAACACACTCTACCTCCTATGATGGAATCTTCACAACTCATCACTTCTTAGTCTATCCATAAGGGAAAACTCTTCATTAGTAACTTACTAGGTGCATGACTATAGTAACATAGCTTTTCGAAATGCCATCTCCCTTACTTAGATTACTAAACCGATGTATACTTTCCTCTAACTCTGGGCACTTTCACTACTGCTGCTCATGATCTCGTTACTCATGCTAGGTGAAAATATTACCCAAGCTCTAAACATACCATACTCTTAAAGGTCTCAGCTAAATAAGGTTTAGGGAAGAGTATACAACTCTTTTTTAGCTCAAACGCACGATTCATATGAACATGAGTGCATTCCTTTGAAAATCAACCTTTAACTCACTCATGGGCTTCTCTCAAGCCCCTCTAGTGTCTCATGACTTCCTCAAGACTTTTCTAAGAGCAACTCATCGATAAAGGACTGACTTTTATTTTCAACCACCTCTAGTATGAAAGGTAGTCAAATGAATCTGAGAAAACGCACGAGTATGCATAAATCTCTATGACATAGCTCTATTACACGATTAAGAGTATGAAAGATGGGAAACATTTCTTAAATGTTTGTAGTCCCTCGCTTATAGAAGTGTGGCCCTCACAACCTTAAACAAGACCCTACTTGACACTGCTTCATGGACATCTTAGGACACTTGAACTCTGTGCCCTGTTACCAAGTTTGTCATGACCCGAGCATACACCCTGGACGTGACCGGCACTCGAGAACCATTGTTGGTCCCCAAGCGAACCCTCATCCTGGCTGACTACAAGCGGAAGACAAACTCAAGCATACAAAGCTTAAAAATTGAATAAAAATTCATGAAACTCAAATATAAAGCTTTGAATCAAAAGAAAAACTCTGAATAAAAATAATATATTCAACTCACCACAAAATAGGCAACTTAAGTCTTTAAAACATTTAACAAAATAAATTAACAGACTTCTGAAACTCTATTGTCTATCTATGAAGCCTGTAACTGACAAGGATGGAATTCGGGACAAGACCCACGACATCCTAACAACTGATATAACTGAAAGTACAAGTGGAACCCTCCGAAAGCAAAGAGGCTCACCATAGCTAACTCGAACTGCATGCGGTATCAACGAAGCGCCTATTGATGATCCTGAGTACATGTTTCTGCATCATGAAATGATGCAGGACAAATGGCTCAGTATATGGAAAGTACGAGCATGTAAGGGGAATTCTAAAACATAAACATAACCTTTAACTTGATAAAAAATAAACATACTTACCTCATCCCAACTTACTCAACTAAACTCAACTCAAGAATAAGATACTCAACTCAAAGATATGATACTCAACTCAAAGGTATGGTACTCAACTAAAAGGTATACTCAAGGATACTCAAAACTACTCAAACTTACTCAACTCAGAAGTACTCAAGGATAAGATACCTAACTCAATAATAAGGTGCTCAACTTAGTGAAACATAGCTACACTCAAGATACTCAACTCAAGATAAAGCAACAATAAAAGATGCAATATATGGAAAACTTTTAAAACAGTAGATATAACTCAATGTATTGAAGAATACAATAATAACTCAATTTATATATAATAAAATATAATACAACTATGTGGGAGTTTCTCTAACCGACAACCATCACTATGAGCTATATGATGATACATCGTCTCGCCCACGCTGCCAGAACTGTCATATACCTTGTCGGGGTATAGAACCTCTCAACTAAGTGGATCCACTAGTCTATGCTAAAAGCATTAAGCAATCATCTAAAAAGTATGACTCTTTCTACCTACGATGGCTACATGGTTTATGGAGACTTGAGTTATTATGAACTCGTCCCATATCAGTGCTCAATACTACTCCCAAAATATACTCAGCTCATATGTTTAAAAACATAACTCTTCTTGTGGTTTGAGACTATTACTCAAAAACTAACTTAAAAGCTCTCTTGGAAATTGATGTTTCCGCTCTTTTTTAAATGTTAAAACATTTTACTCTTGGGAACACTTAGTTCCCATATAATCTTTTGAAGAAATGAACTTCACTCTTACTCTTACTCAACTCAATGCTCAAGTCTTAAAACAAGTTTAAAAATATTGTAAAAGACTTCTCGAAATAAAGTTCATGCCGAATTATAGACATGAACGACTCAATTCAAGGTTTTCAATAACCGTAACTAGAACTCAATACTCGAGACTCAACAACTCATAACTCAAGAACTTCAATAATAATACTCGCTTCAAGAATGCCCAACTCGGATGGTTCATGCGTAATTATGGGCATGGACTACTCAACTCAAGGACTCAAAAAATACTTCTCATCTCAAGACTACTCGACTTATACGGTTCATGCGGAATTATGGGCATGAACTACTCAACTCAAGGACTAATAGTCCCATGATTAGGAACATAATCTCTAAAGGGTTAGGAACTCGATACTCAAGACTTAGAACTTGAAGATACTACTCCTCTCAATGATACTCAATTTATGGAGTCCATGCGGAAATTATGGGCATGAACGACTCTACTCAAAGGTCTACGTAATAACATGGAACTCATGTATACGACTCTTCCCATTCTCTTACTTACTTCTTCAAAACTTAATTTAAATCAATAGTTGTAACACCCAGAACTTAAATAGAGGGTTTAGCATGTTATAACTTTAAAGTGCCACCCCTCAAAGACCTACCAAGGGCCCATGAAGAGTCCCCAAGAAAACTGCCAGAGGAAATGACTTATGGCAGGACCCACACCCCGTGGGTGGGTCCATGCCTCGTGGATAGGGGGTGGTGGTTCAAGCCCTTGTTGCCAACCTCTAGACCCAAACCACGATTGACCAGCATGGACCGTGGGTCCTCCTACGGCCCGTCAACGTGGTCTCATGGTTGGGACAAAATGGGGCAGTTGGGCGGTTAAGTTTTGGGGATCGTGGTTCAAGCCCTTGTTGACATCCTCTAGACCCAAACCACGATTGACCAGCACGATCGTGGATCCACCCACGACCCATCAGCATGGTCTCGTGGTTGGGACAAAATGGGGCAGTTGGGTGATTAAGTTTAGGGGGTCGTGGTTCAAGCCCTTGTTTCCAACCTCCAAACCTAAACCACGGTTGACCAGCATGGACCATGGGTCCACCCATGGCCCGTCAGCGTGGTCTCGTGGTTGGGACAAAATGAGGCAGTTGGGCGATTAAGTTTAGGGGTACTTTGGGGTTTTTAAGTGATGTCGTTTTACCCTAATCTAGACCACATATATGAGGACTTTAGACCCCTAAATTAAGTCATTATTTCAAGATCCCAAAAGAAACCCAATTCCCTCTCAAATATTCTCTCTCTAGAAAGTGAAGAAGAATAAGAAGACCCCTAAATTAATTCATTCTAAATCATTATTTCAAGATCCCAATAAAAACCCAATTCCCTCTCAAATATTCTCTCTAGAAGAAGAAGAAAGAAGAGGGGGAGGATTCAAGCTAAGCCAAGTCAAGTCTCCAATCTTCCAAGCTTTTAGGGCTTTGTAATCAAGGTATGATGTCTTATTCATTCATGGATTCCTTTCATCCATGAAGCCCCGTGTTTTTCCCAATTTAGAAGAAGAATTCCCCAAGTCAATCTAGGGTTTCTTCTAATGTTATGGGTTATGATCCAATAGAGTGGATTATGATTGTTTGTGATTGTTTATGATAGAATTGCATGATTTTAGTATGATTATACATGTATTCATGCTTAACCTATGATTCTAAGGTGAATTTGATATAGTTTGGTTTTATGCCATGAAAGGGGAAATTGAGGGCTTAGATGTGAACTTCTAGGATTGATGAATTATATTATAGATTGCTTGAGATTAGAGCACATAGGTATGGATTGCTGAAGAGTAAAGCATATAGCCATGAATTGAACTAGATTAAAGTATATATATGATGAATCATAGTTGGTAGTGCTTGAGATTAATCCTATATTATTAGAATTGCCTATAGAATGAAGCATGTTATTAGAATGTCTTGAGATCAAGGCATATATGATGATCATGAGAAGTATTACTTTGAGAGAAAGGCTTGTAGCTATAAATGTTGAATTGCTAGGGTTTTGAGAGTAAAAGCTAATATGATGAATTATTATGACTAGGGCTTTGAGGGTAAAGCTTATATGATAAATGTAGATTGTAGGTAGAATGGTTGTGAAGGATTTACCCACATAAGCTATATTATGAATGTATGAGATTATGCATGTCTTTATAGAACCTATGTAAATGCTTTAAGAACACTTTGAGAGTAAAGTGTCAATGATTATGATATTGATGTTGTGTTGCTTGAAAGGACATTCTCATGAACACATAATGAACATGATGTGAAAGGTTTACTCACATGAATGATTCTAGGTTGAAAGGTTTGCTCACCCAAAATGAATCTAGACTAAAATTCTTAATGAATGATGAGGCTAGAGGTGATTACCCTTGACATCCATAAGTAAGGACATGAGGTGATTTCCCATACTCTTTAGAATTGAATAAGAGGTGAGTCCCCACATTCTTACTATGATGAATGGACATGGAGGCGAGTACTCATCCTCCTTATGAAATAATGTGGATATGAGTACCCGTGTCATAAGATGTGATTGTGGAGGCGATTACCCGCAATCTAAAAGTAAGTAAGGCAAGAGGCGAATACCCATTAGCCTTTATAAGTAAGGCAAGAGGCGAATACCCATTATCCTTTATAAGTTAGGAAAAGAGGCGAATCCTCATGTCTTTAAAATTAAGTATGAATAAGGTAATCATGTTATGACAATGATAGCTTGGTCAAGCATGATGAGATGCTTTCCTTGATAGCCTTGAATTGGTAAATTATAACTATTCATGAGAAATTCTTTGTCTTGGACTAGTAGAGAGATACTCTCCCATGAAAAGTAAGAATGACTAAAGAGGGATAAGTCTCTGATCAAAGTAGCATGTTATGATGAAACAAGATTACTTCAAAGAAGTATAGTGAGTATGTTCTAATATGGGATTTACTTGCATAATGTTAGATTAGCTTGGATTGTTGTTATAGTTGTTTTCCTTGATATGTTTGACTAAAGGTGAATGTTCCCTTGTCTATAAGAACTAAGCTAAGGATGAGATCAAAGGTGATGAAAATGAATGAGGACCTAAAGTGGTTTGCTTGGCATGGGTGAGATTTATGGGGTCTTATCCATGCATTGCACAAGCATGCTTTGAGGTTACTTATGAAGTGTTTCTCTTATATTATGTTGATCTAGATGCATTGACTATACCTATGACTATGTTGTTATCTCTTATGTTTGTAGCTTATGTCTTATGATGTATCTCTTATGATTATGGTATATGTCTTATGCTGACTAATGCCTATGATATGCTTATGTTGATGATTTATGCTAGCCATCATATTTAGTACATTTTGTACTAGCGCATACTCTTACCTACATTCTTATCAAATGTAGGGTCCGGCGATATTGACTTCCATTGTTGTGGCTAGGATCTTAGTAGAGCAAGCAGGTGGAGATTTGGTGAGTCCTCATAGCATCGAGGATTTGACCACGTTTCCTTTATGTCTTTCTTGTATGTTAGAACTTTTGTATGGGTTGTGTCCCAAGACTTTCATGTATTAGATGGTTTGATACAAGTGTTAAAGACTTCTGCTTCGTTTTATGAACTTTGATTGTATTGGAAAATGTTTTAAATTTCTGCACCATTTTCTATTATCTTATGTTATGAAAGCTAACTGGCTTGTATGAGGTCCTTCGGCGTCTTATATGTCATATTACGTCTAGAGGGTACCCTTGGGTCGTAACAATAAGTGATCTCAAAGGATTCACATTTAACTCAAAGACTTTCTTGAACTCTACTCTTAACTCTCCCTTGAATGTGAATTATAGATTCAAGAGTTATGGATCATGATATAACGGATCTCGGTGATAATGTAGACTCATGAATACATTCTCCTCACTTTCATGCTCACTTACTTGAGTCTTGAAACAAGTTATTTAAAGTGGTAGAAGACTCCTCAAAAGGCTCAAAGGGACTATCTCAAAATGTTCGAAATAACTCTCAAGGCTCAACTCTCAACTCTACCTTAAATTTGAATTATGTATGAATCATTTCTTGGTGTTTAGAAGTAGTTTAGAGTGTTCAGAATCAAAGGGGAGTAGAGGTACCTTTCGAAAGCACTGAAACAGACAAAACGATGAAGAACGGGTGGGGGCAGGCGACCTTGGCGCACTGAGTGACGCAGGGCGCCAGCCTCTACCTACAAACACAAGTTTCAGGCGCACTGGCTGGGGCGGCGCGCCAGCCCAAGCCCAGAAAACCCCGATGACTTTTCTTTCTCGTTTTCGAACCCTAAGTCACCTAGAATCGAATGGTTGCTTCCTCAATCACCTGGATTCTATTAATCATCATAAGTACACTTTAATCTACTCAATACAGCCCTCCAAACACTCACTTTCATCTCAAGAAATCATCAAAACCCCAACAAAACAAGATTAAAATGAAACTTCAAGAACACTTATCAAGAACTTAAATCTTTCAATCTTTATGGACGAATTCGATTATGAAAATCATGTTTGGCATGTGGGTGAACCAACCCAGCACTATGGAAACTTACATACATCTTAGGGATCAAACCCATGGCAAAAATCCGCAACAAAACTCAAGAACCTCGACGAACGCCTTGATCCTTTCCTCTTTTCTCTTCTTTTCTCTTCTTGAACTCTCAACTAAAACCCTAGGCATATATTAGGATGATAAAACTGAATCTGATCGGTTAGACCTTTAAAAACTTACTAAAAACGAATTAAATCTGATTTGGTAAGGAAAAGACCACAATACCCCTCACTATTTTCGGGTAACTTTCCTTAACTGGACAGCCTGATTTCAAAAGGGCATATCTCACTCATCCGAACTCGAAACTTAGCAAACTCGGTGGCGTTGGAAATATAATTCAAATACTTTTCATTTACCATCTCATGGCACACCTAAATAATCCTCTACTGAGAGTTATGGTGATTTGAAGTTAACCCAATTCTTAGAAGAACTTAGGAATAACTTGAATGAATTTCCTTTAATTCTTTTTTGGAACTCAAGGTGCTATATCTAGTGACCTTAACATTTAAGAAATTTTAAATTCCTCAGTAAAATCCTACTCACAACAAAGAATGGTTTAAGTCTTAGCTCAAAAAAAATTGGGGTGCTACAAGAACTTTGGTAAGTTACCAGTCTCCAACACTCATCCACAAGAACAAAGGACCACTGTTGCAATGCCTCCTCATTTTCCATCTCTAGAATCTCCAATTCCTAACCATTTTTATCCATAAAATACTCAGCCCATAAGCACATCTATCCATCGTGAACTCGCATCCCATAAATCTACCTCCTACTAATCAAGCTCATGTTAACCCCCAATATGTCAATCCATCTCTCATGTTCCCAAACCTATTTAACCAAATTCCTTCCAATACTCAACATGTTACCCCACCGCCTGTTCAATTCCCTATCAACCCACCATCTTTCACCCCAGTTCTCGACTACCAAATCCCTCCAAACCAAATTCTCTTTTATCCACAGTATACCACCCAATTTCCCATATACCAGAGTCTTCTAAATCAAATTCCCACAAACACATCACATGTCACACCAACTACCGCTCCTCATAATACTCCACCAGTTCAAAATCACTCGACACCTCAACATATATCAGCGGTACATGTTGATCCTAACATGTAATGTGTTCCAGCGATATATGTTACACAAGCTCAATCATTTGCTACCCTGACACCAATTATTGATCCATATGAGTTGTTGGAGAAAGAGTGGAAAACAAAGGAGGAGGAATGTGATAAGGAGATGTGTGAGTTGAGGGAAGAAGTTAGGAATATGCGATTCTAAAAGATGAAAGAAACTCGAGTATGAGGACCAATGTGTACAGGTACAAGCCACCAAAATTTGAGATGTTTGATGGCACTGTAAATTCCCGCAATCATTTAAGATCTTATTGTGATAAGTTGGTCGGGGTGGGAAGAAATGAGGTTGTAAGAATGAAGCTGTTTATTAGAAGACTAACCAGAGATGCATTAACTTGGTATATCGAGCAAAATCCCAAGATTTGGCGTAATTGGAGCAATATGGCAGAGGATTTCATGGAAAAGTTTAGGTTCAATATTGAGATTATCCCTGATTGATATTACATTGAAAGATTGAAAAAGAAGACCTCTGAAACCTTTCGTGAGTATGTTATTCATTTGGAGATTTGAAGCGGCTAGAGTACGACCTCCAGTGGATGAAAATGAAATGAAGGACATTTCTATCAAAGCTCAAGATAATATGTATTATGAAAGGATGTTGCTCATGACAGGTTCCAGATTCACAGACTGGGAAGCTTTGGAAGAAGGAACCAAGTCTGGGTGAGTCACAAACTTTGCAGCCTTACAGGAAACAATTAAGGCAATCCAATTTGGAACAATTGGAGGAATTAAGAAGAAAAAAGATGAAGTTGCAACTATAATGAATATTTAGGAGCCAATGCATACCATAATCAGCCACTTCATAGTCCACACAGGCAAATATTTTCACATATTTCTTGTCTTGTTTGTAACATCCAACCAACGTGCTATCATCAACCACCCACGTATCAAAACTCACCATATTACCAACAATCATCATGTTACCAAGCTTCAAACAATTCAGCAACTCTACCAAGACCTCGTCAAAATTTTGATAAAAGGAAGATTTACACACCTCTAGTAGAGCCTTGTGCTCACTGTTTGAAAGGTTGAAAACGACATAAGTGATCCAAATAATTTTTTGGACAGGTATCAAACCTCACCCTAAGTGGTTTGATGAAACTAAGCATTGTACATATTATTCAGGGACTGTCGAACATGATACAGAAAGTTGTCTGGCTCTCAAAGATAAGATTGAGCTTTTGATCAAAGAGAATGTGATTTAGCTTAAAGGAGCTTTTCCAAATTTGAACAATAATCCTTTGCCTAAACATGATAATGTGGGTGTGAACATGGTTACCACATCTAATGAAATGAGTCTTAAGAGAACTATTATGTCAGCAGGAAAGACTATTCCCTGATAAATCATCAATCCTGAGTTCAAGAAGAAGGGTGACATTTATGTGCCTGATCCTATTATGCTACCAAATTTGTTGTAGTCCAAATGTTTGAGGACATTATTGAAAATGATCCAGTTGAAGGGATCAAAAATTTATTTATTACTAAAGATTTCACTAAGACACCGACCATCTGGAATGCCAAACTAGGAGATGCCTTGAAGAATTGGACCTCTCCTTTGTCCTTGATTCACCAGGAATCTTGGTAGATTAAATTCTAGCACTATTTTGGAATGACATGATTTAAAAATTGAGGCTTTAATCATGTAGAAGAACTTTATGTTGTTTTTGCCTCTTCTTTCGAAAGCTCAAATGTGAAATCTGTATGTATTTTCATTTCTCCTTAACTCCTTATTTTTATCTTTTTACTTCTATTTTTGTAACGACCTGTAAAAACGAATAAGTGAAACTAGAGCCTAACTAGTGTGTGTTTAAGTTGATGTGGGGTTTCATGTGGTAGAATGTTGTCGCGAGCTATGGTTGAGGGGTTCAGGGGTTAAACGTCAAGGTACGAATCCCCAAGGACCACCCTAGGGATCCTTGAGGAGGACCCTAAATCCTAACCCCCAAGACCCCAAAGAAAATAAAAGTTGCCTAAAGTTTGGTGACCTACAGAAGGGAACCACGCACCGTAGGTCCATTCACGCCCTGTGGATGGCCTCCGAAGGTCAGGCCCCAAAATTAGCAGCCTATGACCCAGACCACTGACAGCCAGGATGGCTCGTGGTCCCACCCACCGTCCGGGGGTGGTGGTCGTGAGTCACTGCTGGTTTTTCTGGTTTGGCTCGGCTAAGGTAAGGGTTATTTAGTAAATTGTTTTTATGATAAGTTTAGTTAATGGACGGTTATTTTAGTTTAATTAAAGTATTTTAAGAGCTTTTAAATTATTAAACTTTACTTTAGATTTCATTATTTCAAATCACCCCAAAGTTAGAAACCTCTCCTCTCGAAAGTTCTCTCTCTATAAACCTCCATTGGAGGTGAAGGATTCAAGCATCCAAGGTCAAAAATTCAAGTTTTTCAAGGTACTTTTTGTGGAATTATTCCATAAAAGTTATGGTAGTCTTCATCCTTTACATAGTTTCTTTCAAGGAGTCAATTTCAAAGTGATTTCAAATCTCCAATGTTTCCCCTAAAACACCATAGTTTTCAATCTTGGCATGGGTTCGATTCTAAACATTCTCCAAAGTCTTTATTGCATTGAATTATGAATGAATTGTGGATTTAAAGATGAATTAAGATGATTTCTTCCTAGAACCCATGTTTTACCCCAAATTCGTAAGTTGTGCATTGTGAATGGGAATTGGTTGATTATGCAAGTATGTTGAATTGTTGATGTTTATAATGAATTATTTATTGAATCATGTCAATATCATTATATATTGTAGTACCTTGGATTTATGGGGTTGATGTTGGTTCTTAGCCTTGGAAGGCAATGTTATGAAGGATCTATGTATGACTATGATGTGAAGTATATGTGTGTGATCTCAATGAATGTGTTATGATCATGTTTAGAATGCAATTGTGTTATGATTGAATGTTATTTATCAATTAACAATAATGAATGATGAGGTTATATGTGAAAGGTTATTCTCACATACACACACTCATGAATGACTAATGAATGAAGTTTCTATGATTATGCTAATGATGATGGGTTGATTGAAAGGCTATTCTCAATTGTACTCTAATGAATGATAATGTCATGTTGTGAAAGGACTTTCTCACAATATGGGGATTCTTAGGTGAAAGGCTATTCTCATCTTTGAATCTATGAGTTTTCCAATGAATAAATGTTGGGTTTGGGATGGATACTCATCCATGAGTGGAGGCGGAGTATCTAGTAAGAATCTCTTATCCCATAATAATGAACTAATGTAATAAATGTTAAGTATTCCGTGGGGAATAATGCTAAGCACCGAGAGGATATGGCTTGAGATGGGTGCTCATCCGTGAGTTGAGGCGGGGTATCTAGTAGCAATCTCACTATCCCTTAAATTATGTGCCCACATTGGTCTAGCTAGTGGATCCACCTATGATAAAAACAATGGTCCTACCTTACGCAAATAGGAATCCCTTATCCGGTGAGGGTGACACCAGGAATCCATGAATTGCTCACATGGTCTATGTCAATTAAGGCTTACCCCCACAAAGAATGTTAATGAACTAAGGCTTCTCAAGAATGCACTACTTAGTGTGGGTGGTAGTATGGGATGCCATGCATACATTACACAAGTAGGCTTTGAGAGGGGTTGTGGTGTGTTCCTTTATAATGGTAAGTGTAATGAATGTGCACGTATGATGATGTTAATGAGAATGTTGGTTTAATGTCTAATGAATGAAGGTGCTTTTAATGAAGTTAATAAAGAATGCTGACTTATGTGTTTAATGAGATAAGGTATGTTTTACTTGGATTGTATTATGAGTTACTTCCTTGTCATGACCTAATAGATATATATGTTCCTTGCCTATGGTAACTTCAAAGGAGTACTTAGTGTGAGTAGTAGTGTGGGATGCTACTTGCACATTGCAAAAGTATGACTTAGGGTTGTCTTAGGTGATGGTCCTTATGTGATGATATGACTTCTGAAGTGTTTATGTCTCTTATGTATGAGTATTGTGTAAAGATGGGAAGGATGAATGGTAAGTTCACTTTTGGTGACCTTAATGTGGTACTTTAGTGTGGATGGTGGTATGGGACGCTATCTATACATTGCACAAAGTATAGCATGAGGGTTACTTGAGGTGAAGGTTTAATGTGAAGGTAATGGGTTATATGTTGATATGTCTCTATTGTGATGAAATGACTTGTATGTTGGTTATGTTTGAATATTATGCCTCTTATACTTATGTTCATGAAGTTTTCTCAAAATGGCATATATCATGACTTTCAAATAAAATATCCGTTTTAAGCATGTTTTTGCATGGCTATCATACTTAGTACTTAATTGTGCTAACCCAAATTATCTACCTTTATGAAGTGTAGGGATTGGTACTCGGTTTGACTCTCTTTAGTTGAATCTTGGATTTGAGATTCTCCAAGACTAAGTGGTATGTCCTTATAGATCGAGGACAAGTGTTTAGATGTTTCCTTTCTTTCATGTAATAGACTTTGTTAAGGTTTTTGATTGTAAAGGGACGTGTCCCTACTTTAGTTTTCAAGATGTCGTTTTAGATGGCCATGTGAGACAATAGACTTCCGCTATTTTCGAATGTTTTAAATGAAGTTTTGATTGTATGGTTTTAAATAAGTTTTAATTCCGTACCATTTTCCTTATATCGAATGTTATGAACACTATGAGGCTTGTATGAGACTTTTGGAAGTCTTATACGCCGTATCACTTCCGGGGTATAGGCTTGGGTCGTGACAAACATGGTATCAGAGCACAAGGTTATGGGAATGATTTTTAGGATTGATGTCTCACAAGCCACGTCTAGTAGAGTCTTGTTCATCGGTGTGTGTCGCGACATATCTATCAGCGAGAGGCTATAGGACGTTAGGAAGTTACACTTCTTTCTTTATTCTTGAAGTCGTGCCTTAGAGTTTAGCTCTTTAAGTATTTCCTAATCCTTCTCTTGTGTTTATAGGATATGAATACAAGAAGTACTACCGCAAGGAGAGTGGAAGAGGAGATGGTGAATGAGGGAGTTCCTCCCCAAGGTCCTCAAGGTGACCAAGTTCCACAAGGCAATTAAGTTCCAGTTGATGCTCCGGCCACGACTAATGAAGAGATTAGGTCGGCTTTTATAACCTTAGCCCAAGCCATGACGGCCCAAATTAATAGAGATGTGGGGCCTAGAGTGAATGCTAGTGAGAGTACTATGTCTTCAAGATTAAGGGATTTTTCTAGGATGAACCCACCCGAGTTTCTAGGTTCCAAAGTGGAAGAAGATCCCCAAAGGTTTGTTGATGAGGTTTACAAAATACTGAGTGCCATGGGGGTGTCTTCGAAGGAGAGAGCGGAGCTAGCCGTCTATCAACTAAAAGATGTAGCTCAAATTTGGTATGAACAATGGAAGGGTGAGAGGCCAAGAGGAGTGGGTCCCATAAATTGGGAGGTTTTCAAAGAAGCTTTCCTTGATAGGTTTTTCACCCTAGAGTTGAGGGAACAAAAGATGGTAGAATTCATGAACCTTCATCAAGGGGGTATGACTATGAAGGATTATTCTCTTAAGTTCACCCAACTATCCAAATATGCTCTAATCTTAGTGGCAAATTCGAGGGCTAGAATGAATAAGTTTGTGATGGGGGTGTACGGTTTGGTTGAAGAAGAATGTCGTACGGCAATGCTCCATCATGAAATGGATATTTCAAGGGTCATGGTATATGCTCAACAAATTGAGGAGATGAAACTTAAGAAAATGAATAAGGAGGCAAAAAGAGCTAGGCCCGATGAACAAAGTCAACCAAGGTCCAAAAAAGAGGTACTACAACCAAGATTCCCCCAATGGACAACAATGATAGGGTGTCTAACCCTAAATCTCAAGGAGGGAGTGGAACTGGTTCTTCTTTTGAAAGATCTATATGTGCCAAGTGTGGGAAGCAACATTTGGGTAAGTCCCTTGCCAGCACAGATGGGTGCTTTGGGTGTGGAAAGAAGGGTCATAAGATGAGAGATTGCCCAACACTCTCAGCAAAAGGGAGAGAGACCAAACAAGCTTCTCTTGATGGCCTGGTTCCTAATGCTCCAAAGAGAAACCGTTTATATTTGCTTCAACCTAACAAGAACAAACGAGCTAATCTGGATGAAGGCACCGGTAAGTGATAGTTCCTTATAGATTGTGAATGTTGTATTGAGGTTCCTATGTTGTTTTCACGTTAGCCTTAGTTGGGTTTACTCCTAAGTGGGGGATAGTATGTTGAATAGTAAGGTTGTTGAGAGTTTTGATATCCTTATCTCTTTCCTTATATTCCTATTCAAGCTTGAGACCAAGAGTTCCTTGTAGTTTGTTTCATGATTGGGAGTCATGTGTGAATATGTGTTTCCATGGTCTCCTTATGTTATGCATGTTCTTAATGAGTTTATGTTTGAATGATAAAATGAGTTGCTATGAGTTATGTTCCTCATGTTGATTTGCATTTAGTTTGAGTTGTCTATATGTTTCATGAGGTTAAATTGTTGAACATGCCTAATGTGTTTTTATGAAGAAATTGCATAATGTGCTTAATGATGTTATGATGAGCATGAGATGAGTTGGAGAAGGTAAATCCTCCAATGAAATGAGAAATGCTGAAGTTATGATGCATAATGAGTTTGTAGATGTAGTTCCTACTTTCTTGTGTTGCATTGAGCTTTTGATGTGGAGTTGATGTTTCCTCCTAGTTTTGTGCATTGGTTTATAATGTTGCATGCATGATGGGATGTTAGTCTTGAGTCGTTAACCCCTTAATTTATTTAAAGTTCATTCGAGGACGAATGTTCCTAAGTGGGGGGATAATGTAACGACCCGTAAAACCAAATAAGTGAAACTAGAGCCTAACTAGTGTGTGTTTGAGTTGTTGTGGGGTTTCATGTGGTAGAATGTTGTCCCGAGTTATGGTTGAGGGGTTTAGGGGTTAAACGTCAAGGTACGACTCCCCAAGGACCACACTAGGGTCCTTGAGGAGGACCCTAAAGCCTAACCCCCAAGACCCCAAAGAAAATGAAAGTTGCCTAAAGTTTGGTGACCTACGGAAAGGGACCACTCCCCGTAGGTCCTTCCAAGACCCCATAGGAATGTGATCTATGCCTAGAAGGGCTATTAACTGCCTGTAGGTCTATATGGATACCTAAAAGGGATATGAGTTGCCTACAGGGGTATATTGACGCCTAAGGAGGCTATGTGTTTCCTACAGGGCCATGTTGTTGCCTAAGAGGGCTATGAGTTGTCTATAAGCTATGTTGATGCCTAAGAGAGCTATGTGCTGCCTACGGGGCTATATTAATGCCTAAGAGGGCTATATGATTGCCTAAGGGGATAAGGGACTAACGATAGGGGTATATAGGCTGATTGGCACCTTTCGGGATTATGGGGCTTGAGTAGGTGGTCTTGTGTGCTGTTTGTACCTACTGAGCTTATGGGGGATTGGTTAGGTTGTTGTTTTAGTATTTTTGATAAGTTTAGATTTAGGAGCAGGTCAGTACACTTATCTTATCCTTGATTTATTTATCAGATTATTCCAGTTTATCAGGATACCTCCTCATAGTCTATTGCCTTTCATACTCTGTACATTGTTTTGTACTGACGCCCCATTGCCTTGGGGGCGCTGCATTCATGCATGCAGGTCCTAACAAACGACCGAATAGATCTCCTCAGCAGCAGGATTGACTTTTATTCGGTTGGCTAGCCCCTTTCCTCCGGAGCTGCCAAAGTTAGGAGGTTTGTTACCTTTTGTTGTATATATCTTCATGGCTAGGCTTGGGCCCTGTCCCGCTAATCTTTACTACTCTTAGAGGCTTGCAGACTAGTGTGTGGGGTGTATAGCTACATTATGGCCATACTGGCCAATGTTGTTGGTTTGCTGAAGCTTGTGAGCTGTTTGATGTATTGTATTGATATATACCTGCTTTTTGTTTTGGTATAGATATCATGGTGGCCTCGACGGCCCAATCAGGACTTCTGTGCTAGTTGGCTATTTATTTATATTATCTCCTTGGAGTAGCTGTTTCTTTTAAAGATCAGTTGACAGGGGCCTTGCCGGTCGAGGGCTTAGTTTTAAGCCGAGATATACTAGTTTGTTTTTTTATTGTGTGTGGCTGTCATGCGCTAGTAGCAAATGGTTCAACAGGGTCGGCTCGGGCCTGAGTTTTGGCATTAGGAGCCAGTTGCGCCCCTCGAGTTTGGGGCGTGACTGTCACGACCCGAGAGCACCCCTTAGTCGTAACCGGCGTACTCGACCTCTCGGAGGTCTAATACAAGCCTCTTAGCATTTATTCATCGCATAAAACTAAAAATCATAAGGAATTAAAAACTTTCTTTACCAAGAAAGCATTTCATTAAAAAAAAACAATAGCAAGCGGAAGACTTTCTAGACTTTATACATGATGTCTCAAAACCATCTAATACTTTAGAGTACAAAATTCGGGACCAATCCCATACACAACTTAAACAATACT
>JAJOOR010026775.1:0-12569 GCA_036250505.1 Solanum acaule
TCTCTAGACTATTTAATACCGTATTTTAAACATATATATTTGCCCACGTGGACATAAAAAATAATGCAAAATTATAAATAGTAATGTGTCCACGTGGGCACATATATACTTTTAAAATACACTATTAAATAGTTCAC
The DNA here is from genome assembly GCA_036250505.1 of Solanum acaule. NCBI lineage: Eukaryota > Viridiplantae > Streptophyta > Magnoliopsida > Solanales > Solanaceae > Solanum > Solanum acaule. Next base: position 138 of record JAJOOR010026775.1, read on the forward strand.
GGGGTAAAAAATACACTATTATATAGTCTAGAGAGGTAATAGGTCCTCATGAAAGTTTAGTATCGCAACAACAAATTCCACCAAAGTTGAGATATTTTTCAGAATCTTATCCCTATTTAAAATAATAAATTTTAAAAGTATTTTTTTTCATTAAATAAACTTTATACTTGAAATAAAGAAAAATTATATATATTAATAAAAGAGGTGCTTTTTTTTTTTCCAATTTTTGTGGAAGAGAAGAAAGAGGAGAATTCAATTCTTTTTGTTTTTCTCTTTTCAGCATTATATAATTGTTTAATAATTTAAGACATTATTAACAACAAAAACAAATATGTAGAAAAAAATAATATTCCATTCAATTCATTGTCAAATTATACGAAAGAAGTCAATCATGTCCTTTGCATTTAGGATACTAACACTTTCATTATCATTAGTGGTATTAATATTAATTATTAATACAGTTAATACTTCCTCCGTTTTAAATTATTTATCGTCATTTTTAAAAATAATTACTATAAATTATTTGTTAATTTAAAATAGAATTAATTCTTTTTTCTTTATTTTATTCTAATAATTATTCTTTAAGATTATAAATTACAAACACATCAACAAAGTAAATATACAACAAAAAAAAGTTACTACCTTCATTAACATTTTTACTGATCCACTTTAAACTTTGTACATATTAAGAAATAACATTTGATAGGAATGTTTTATCATAATATCATTTTAATTGATGTTAAAAGTAAAGTTCTTTTAATATATTAAAAAGTGATAAGTACAAATAAGAATTAATTTTAAAATAGTTGACGAATAAAAATAATGTTTTCGTTCCTTTTAACAAAAAATAATAATATTTATAAGTGGGAGTCGATCATTATTGTGTGTTCATGTGTTGTATGCTTCATACTTTTGACGCATTGTACATAATATATTCCTATTTTGTGTCTCTATTCTGTTTTTCATATTTTTCTCTTACTTTTACTTTCCACAATTTATTATTGGTACTTTACGTTACCATTAAATCACACTATCAAACTATTACTCTTATTATTATTATTATTATTTAATTATTATTATTAAAATAGGTAAGTTTATTATTATACTTTTATTTTAGTGTTTGTACTTTTGAAGTCAATTTTTTAATTATTTTGACGAATGAGCATGATATAGTTACTTAATTTTTCTCTACTGATCAAATGCATAATTTTAAGGCTAATAACTTTCAAATATAAAATAAAAAGAATAGAGTCATTTATGCATTGATTTTATGAAATGACAAATATTAAAAAATATTTATTTTTAGTAAAAATAAAAAATAAAAGAAACGAAAAGAGTATTTATATTAACTTACATTATTAATTGTCAGGCGCTTTTTGAAATTTTGGTAAGACACATGCTACTCTAATATTGGTAAAATAAAATTAAATACTCCTCCATTTCAAATTAATTGAATTGTTGAGGTGTTTCACATCCTTTAAGAAAAGAAGATTAAGACATAAATTAGGCATAACTTTCCATTTTTACCCTTATTAATTATTATCAAATTTATGATTAAAATAACTAAACATTAATTAATAACTACTTCCAATACTAACTAATGAAGGGTAAAATTGGAAGAAAATTCTAAAAGTAGCCTTGAAAATCGAACAATTAAGTTAATTTGAAAAATAAAAAATGTCTTAACAATTCAATTAATTTAAAGTGGAGGGAGTAATCACTTAACATAAAGTATTACTTTCCCGACACACTTTTTTTCGAAAAAATTACTTACGACAAAAAGCATTTTCTCAAAATAAAACGGATTTTGGGGAGTAATACTTTTTAAAGATTTTTTCACAAATTTATATAGAATATGAAGTGAAAAATGGTGAATACAATGAACCCATATGCATCATTAGCTGTCCACCCCTAACATTGTCCAAGAAACATGAATGAATATCAATAATAGAATGATTCGCACCAACAAGGATTCTGGTGGAGTGGTAAGTACTCTTTCATCCTTAATTAAATGTATCGGGTTCAAGTCTCTCTAGGTATGGAGTCGCCTTTGTTAGGGAACGCTTTATCTCCCCAATGTGAGACTTCCTAGCGCAACTACAAATTTAGTGGAGTTTCAATTTGAATATCGAACCCCAAATGAGGGGGGAAAAAGAAAAATTCACATCAGAAGGGCCTTAAGGTTCATACAAATTAAAGTGTCCCTAGCTTGTCCAAAATTTGGCCCATATAGCAAAATGTATATACCCTACCTAACTACCTAATCTGTGCCATATCCGTTTGTTTTCTACAAATTGAACCCCCTATAATTATAGCACTATATATATAGAAGTCTTCTTTTTATGCAAATTTTGAAGACATCATAACCCTAGTGCCACCCTGCTCTCCACTGACTGGTCCCCCCCCCCCCCCCCCCACCCCCACTCCAAATAAAAAAAATACTTGGTACTTATACGTATAATAACATATTCAGTGTAATCTCCTATAAATAAGGTCTAGAGAAAATGATGTATACACACTCTTATTCTTATTTTTATGAAGGTAGAGAGACTATTTACAATAGACTTTCACCTCAAAAAATACTTATCACATTTCAATAATAACATACCTATTGAATTTCACAAGTAGGGTGTCACGACACAGGGGTACACCCTAGATGTAACATGGCACATAGAACCCCGAAGGACTCCATGTAAGCCACTTAGCATATCATAACATAAGATAATATAAAAGTGTAGAGTTTTAAAACATTTTCCATACAATCAAAGACTTTATAAAAGCAAAGCGGAAGTCTTATTACACTTGTCTGAAACCATCTAGAACATGAATATCTTTGGGACGCAGCCCATACAAAAGTCTAAAACATAGAAGAAAGACATAAAGGAAAGGTGATCAAATCTTCGATGCTATGAGGACTCACCAAGTCTTCAACTCCTTGCTCTTCTAGAAACCTAGCCACAAGACTGGAACTCAAAATCATCGGACCCTACATTTGATGAGAATGTAGACAAGAGTATGTGTTAGTGCAAAAGTACTAAATATGATAGCTAGCATGACATCATAAGAGCATAACATAAGGGTTAGTCAACATAAGTCATATGCCATAATCATAAGAGATATTTCATGAAACATAAACTATAAGCATAAGAGACAACAACATAGTCATAAGCATAGTCTCCAACATAGACATAATATAAGCTTTGGTCAACCCTTAGTCCTTCATATCATAAGAAGAACACTTCATAAGTAGCTTCAAGTCATACTTGTGCAATGCATGGATAAGACCCCATAATCTCACCCACACTAAGTACCACCTTAGGCCATCATACATATTTACCATCTTTGATCTCATCTTTAGCTTAATTCTCATAGACAAGGGAATATCTCACCTTTAGTCAATCATAAAAAGGAAGGCAACTATAGCACAATCCTACTTAAACATACATCATATAAGAGAAACACTTTCTAGGAAACCTTAAGTCATACTTGTGCAATGTATGAATAAGACAACATAATCCCATCCATACTAAGTACCACTTATAGGTCATCATACTCATACTTCTTGATTGGGGATTAATCCCTCTTTTAAGATATTGGAACACTAGGAGATACTTCTTTAAGCACATCTTAGTCCCTCTTCTTTACTTTTGAACACTATGAGATACTTCTTCAAGCATGTCTAAGTTTATTATTAACTTGAACACTATGAGATACTGTATTAAGCATGTCTAAGTTCATTAGGTATTTGAACACTTGGAGATGCTTCATTAAGCATGTCTTAGTTCATTAATGATTTTGAACACTTGGAGATACCTTTCCAAGTATGTCTTAGTTCATTGGATACGGAGATTGCTACTAGAAATTCGAACTTCTCTATGTGAAGGTTGCCATCCCATGAGACCTACTTTGGGAAAACTCGAACTCTACTATGTAAAATTTCCCCCTTTACTTTGGAAGCCCGGACTCAACTAGGTGTGAGCATCATTTATCTTGGAGACCCGGACCCGACTATGTGTGAACCTCCATCTCATTATCAATATCCATTTGGGCCAAGCATACACCCCTTAGACTAGTTATTAAGCTTTACTTAACTCATGACTCTTGGATGGATGTCCTTGATAATCAATCCATGTTTCAAGTGATTCTATCACTTTATGCATTCAAATATTCATAAGGTAGATGAAGTGGGTGAAGTCCTTCCACGACAATGATATCTACTAGTCTACCATTCTCATATAGGCTCTACTCTCAATGCCATTACATACATAACTCAATATATTAGTTTTACTCTCAAAGCCCTAACAATCAACATTCATGACTACAAGTCTTACTCTCAAAGTTTTACTTCTTATAATCATCATACCTACCTAGATTTCAAGGCATTCTAACCACATGCTTCACTCTTAAGTGATTCTAGTCATATACCATCATAAAGGTTCAATCTCAAGCCTTACTGGTCATGCTCTATCACATACACCTAGGTTGGGGCAGCCTTGGCCCTTGGCTTGGCCCTTGCCCCTATGCCTTGGCTCTTACCCTCTAGTCTAAACTTGTTGCACCCTCACTTAGCCCTAGGTGGCCTACTAGACTACGGGGTGTTACATAGGGTATGAGGAGGACGGTGATCATAGCAGTATTATGCCTATCTTATGAAGATAGAGAAAATTGTTTTTGATAAATTCTTCACCGGCTCAAGTAATGCATATCCAAATCAATAAGAGAAGCAAATATTTGTCAATTTTCATTTTCCAAAATTTAAACTACAAGAATTTTAACCAATATTTTAATATACTTTTTAATCATATTTAGCTTCAAAATGTAATCAAATTAAGTTTTGAAAAGTGAAATGTGACAAATATTTTGACACAAAAAGAGTTGCTTAGTCAAAAATATCTTCAACATATTAGAAATAGTTCAAAAATGTCTTCCTTTCACCTATTGGATCAAATTTATCCCTCCTTCCTTAACCAATTAGAAATATATCAAATTTTCACATAATATATTAATATCCACAAGTTTTGCACTCAAAGAACACATGTTCCACTATAAATAAATTTGATTGTCAAAGATAAAAATTAATTTATTTAACGGACAAAAAATTAAATTCAACTCATTTAAAAAACAAATTGGATAATTTAATGTATTTTTAATATATAATGATAGAAGTGGAACCCGGGGCAAAAGTTGTGTGATTGTGATTTGTGTCCCATGCAGACAATGTGAGCCATGCAAAATCATCACCTAATGCCACCCATCTTTTCACTAACAATTCAAAAATAATAATAATAATAATAATAATAATAATAATAATAATAATAATAATAATAATAATAATAATAATAATAATAATAATTTATATTAAGAGTAATAATTATGATATGTTGGATATTAGCAGATAAAGTTTGTCAAATAATTAAAGCTGATTTTGACATGGAGAAGCACGAGATATATATAGTTGTTCTCAATCCCTCTCCTAAAACAAAATTATTTATTAAATATAATTATCCTTTGGTCACCCTAAAACTACAATAGAAAAGTTGTTTGACCAAACAAGGAAAAGTACTTTTGGGAACTCCTAGAAATTGTTCATTTTGAAAATATTATTTTATTAAAATCACTACTTTTGAAAAGTATTAGTTTTACGTTGGTTGTTGTTCTACTATCTAAGCATGATCGAACAATTAACTTAACATCCAATATAATAGTACTTTCTTCGTTTTAAAAAGAGTAATCTAGTTTGACTTGATACGGAGGGTAAAAAAATAAAGAAGATTTTTAAATTTTGTGGTCCTAAAATAAAGTTATGTTAAATATACAAAATTGTTCTTTTATCTTGTGGTCTTAAACAAGTCACGTATAAAACTGAAATTAAAATGTTACCAAAAAAAAAAAAAGAGGTCAATCTTTTTTAAACAGACTAAAAAAGAAAATGAATCATTCTTTTTTAAACAAAAAAAGTATTTATTTTAGAATTTATATTTTCACATCATTTATTTTGTGATATATTGAATTTTAACAACCCAACTTTCACTACTAGTTATAAGACAGATGATGTTATATAGCATAGAATGTTGAGTTGCTAAAGTTCAGCATATTCATAAGATGAGTGCCGCAAATTGTAAGATTGATGTGTGATTATACTAAATTAGATAAGAATATAGAAATTATCACATTAATTCGCTATAGGGTGCAATAACACATTGTTAGTTTGATCGCGACCTTAAAACTCAAAGAATCAGGTTTTTTGAATAATTATATTAGAAGATAAATTGTAAAATAAATAAAATTAAAATAGTATTTAGCATGATAAACTCCTTGCTTTAAGGAAGACAAAAATCACAATCTATCTCAATAGGACTTTCCCAAACTCTCCATTAAATTCAAATAATTTAAGTTTTTCAATCGTCTTATAATGTCTAACAAAATCTACCCTCTTTAACTCTTTGTCTTCAATATTACTACTCCATCAATGAGTCCTACGAAGCAACATCTAGTGCAATTAACTAGCTACTTTTTTGTGTATGGAGTTTAAGAAAGTATGAAAAGATTAATGTCATAAGATTACTTTTAAAATAAATGAATTTTTCGATCAATACATTGCGTAAAGTGATGTATCTGACTAATATATCGCGTGAAGTAGGAATTTTTGTAATTTTTCAAATGATAAGAAATTTTAGAGAATATAATAAAATAAGTTATGTATTTAAGTAATTTTTTTCAAATTTTATTAAGAGGCGCCAAATTGTGGGTTGAACTGATTTAAATAGATTAAATTAATAAATAAATCTTTTAATACATATATACATAATTTGGACAAAAAAAAATATTACTGAATTTACTTGAGACTCCACAAGTCACTCTGTAAATCAGCTTTCATTGATATCGAGTACAATTTTTTTAAAAGAAAAATTCATAGAAACTGATCTTAGATTATCAATTTAAACTCTGCAAATATATATTTATTTATACTATATTCTTAATCCAAATTAAATAAATTTGTTTTAGAACAATGAGGAGACTGACTGACTGACTGCAGAAGTGGCATCGGATTGTGTGCTAAATGTCCACTAACCCAATTCTTTACAACCCACAAAATACTATATTCTCTCCGTCTCAAATTATCTAACATAATTTTTAAAATAATTATATTAAATTATTTTTTTATTTTATTTATGAATTATATTGGGTATGTTCATTGTTACTTCTTAAATAAAAAATAACTATTTTATACTAAATGATTTGTTTATTAATTCTTCTGTCCATTTTCACTTGTCCACGATATTATTTTGAGATATCCAATAATATTTGTTCACTTTATAAATCAAATAAATAAATAATCATTTTGTGTCTTTTACCTTTGTTATTAAATACTACTATTCATTTCTCAATATTTAGATGACTAATACTCTCTTTGTCCCATATTAGTTTGATCATTATACTAAAAACAATTGTTACGTATTAGTTGATCACCTTATTAAATCAAGAAAGTATTAATCATTTTTTTTCTATACTACCCTTGCAATTATTTCTTTTGAAAGTGTTTACATTTGTTTGTAAAATTTCAAGAAGTTTTTTAAGGGGTGAATTAGTAAAATTATTTTCTTATTTATGATTTCTTAAGCACCGTGCATAATGAAAAGTGATCAACTAATATGAGACGGAGAGAGTATTTAACAAGGGTTATTTGGTAAAATTACCTATATCATTTACTGCTTCTTAATTTATGTGTCAAGTTAATAGTGAACAACTATTATTGGATGGAAGAAGTACCGATTACTACATTGTTTTATATAAGTTGTTGACTCTTCCATGTTCTTTAATCTTGTCCAATAGTCCCATTATAATTATCCCACGATTACTTAATTTTTATATTATTAATAAACGAGCAACTATGCTAGGTAAAATTATAATTATTAGGTTGCAGTTTTGATCTTAGTGTCAGTGTCCTATTTAGATTGACATAATTTAAAATTATTTTAGTATTTTTTAACCACCTTTCCTCCGTTAATGAATTCTAAGGGATTGTTTGGCACGCGATATTTTATTGAATTAATTATTTCATCTTTTATATGAAATTAGTTAATTTTATTATTTTGATATAAATAATATTATAAAATAATCTTGATATTAATCGATATTTATAATCAACCATAGAATAAAATGCGGGACAAAATAATTTTATATTTTAATATTTGAAACTATTGTCCTTATTATGTATACAAAATTACCCTTAATTAATTAAAACAGCCATAATAAGTGCAACTTTCAAGTTATTTCTTCGATATCTCGTGTGTCTCATTTTCAACCCCCAAAAAGAAAAATAGTATATAGTTCTTTAACACGAAAAGAAGATACATGCATAATCCATGATAGATTAAGCAATAATGGTGAGATAGATTTCGTCTCTCTTAATTAGAAAGAAATTTTGAGTTTAATTTTAAGAATAAAAAAAACTATGAAAATCAATTTTCTTTTCTCTAAATGCTACTTATTTTTTTAACAAATAAATAATTACATTCAAGTGGTGTTCAACGAAAGACGAGAATATAATTTGAACCTGCAATATTCATATCCATGAGATTGATAAGTTAATGTCTATCTTATTAGGTTACTATGCCAACTTCGATCTATTCTATGTCTATCTTATTAGGTTACTATAATATAACCTCTTTGAGCACGAATAATTAAGAAAGTGAAGTTATTGTAAAGACTAGCAAAAAAGTTACTAAGGTTTTTTTATCTGTTTACGATCATGCCTAATTGATTATTTCATCAAGATCTGCTATTTAAAAATTGAACATATGCAATATGAATAAAATTTAATCGAACCAATAAAATTTGAATCTCCCATGATTAAAGAAGAAGGCCTAGAGTAGACCAAAAATCTAGTTTATGAAAATGGGAGGTGCACGCGGATATCCAAATAAACTCCTTTTTCTCTTACAACTGGATCCATGAATATTATTTCACTTTTGTTCCTTTTCGATCTAGTCTTTCAAAAATAACTTTTATATTTTTATGAGGTAAAAATAAGATTTGCGCATACTTTATCTTTTTTCAAATTTCACTTATGATAGTATTTTAGTAGTTATACGAGTGTGCATGATATTTGCTTATCAATTTTACAATCCTGCACAACTATAATCTGGAGTATATGTTATAAATCAATCTATATATTGTATATTATTTCATGGAAGGTAGAAAATGAAATATTAAAAGTTCATCTGGTTACATGTTAGAGTTATGCAAGAATAATTATGCAATTAATAATTCAAGAAGTAGTTAATTAATGCAAGATTTAGTTATACGTTCATAAAATTCTCTCGTAACTTATACATGTAATAATTATACAAGTTTATAAACTAGTAACCAAACACCACACTTGATATGCTAAATTTTATACATAACAACTAAAAATACTACAAAACATGGTACTTTAATTATGCGATCTTATTACTTGAACAATTTTACTCCTAATGAACAACCAAACAATTCCTAATACTCATGAATTAGTAATACATAAATAACTAACCCCCTACATTACTAATACGAAACACCTGCATAACTTAGATAGCAAGCAGGACAATACTCCATTTGTTTCACAAAGGTAAGTGTAAAATTAGCGCACACATCATCCTCTCCTTACTTATGCAACTACCTTCAACATTAAGGCAAGACCTGCACACACCATTCTCCCTACATCCCACATGACAATACAACATTTGTTTCACAAGGTAAAAGTAAAATTAGCGCACATATCATTCTACCCCACTTGTGAAATTACCTCCACAACGCATAAGACCTGCACACAGACCATCCTCCCTACATCCCACACCTGCACACACAAACCATCCTCCGTACACATCTCACATGTGAAATTACACCGGACATGTTGTAATCTCTAATAGTAGGGAGTAACTGTTTGAAACTTCTTTTAGATTCACAAAAAAGGTTAAGACCTTAAGCTTTTGGGTCTACAAACTTTGAGTCACCTTTTTGTGAAACAGAAAGAACCTTGCATGATGGACATACCAAATAACGAGTCCTCAAAATGGTGCAATACAAGCACAACCAATAGAAGATCAGATATCTTAAAATATAACTATGAGCCTCTCCAATGCTTAGGAGACCAGATTCAGCTTTGGGGCCACAATTATTGCTGCAAAGTATAAGAAAAAATCTTTTCATAAACTAATTGAAAAATTATGCCCCAACAAATAAACCAATAGTTACAACATCTATTCAAAACTTAAGGGGGAGACTGTACAATTCCACCTCAACCCATATCATTATCCTGCCCTATAACCAGCAAGAGAGAAAAAAAAAAACGATGCTACAACACCCTTCTAAAGGTGTGTCCATAGACAAAGTAAAAGATAATTTATCTTTGTCATTGATGGCTCAACTTGAGCTTCTTTTGTTTTCTCAGTCGCTCCCGCCTTTCTTCTTCTTCTATCTTCCGGAGTTCTTCTTCATCCTCTTCCCTTGCTATTTTCGCACTGAGGACAAAAAAACAGAGGAAAGAAAGCAGGTCAGGTTTGTTTAATCCCTTCGGCAGTAACCGATAGAGTACATTATCTTGACAGACTCAAGTATTATGCACAAACATGAGCATAATTTATATAAAACTTTTATACATCAATCGTAAAAAGACACTATGAAACATGAATGAAAATAAGTCTGCTCTAAAAGACATGTTACCAACCTCCGCCTTTCTTCCTTCAATATTTCATCGAAATTAGCCTCCATATCACTATCATCGTTGTCATCACGGTACCTATTTGGATTATACCTGGAAAACAGACACACTTCTATCAGCCGAAAAGATGAGGTAACATTAACATAAGCAATAACCAAAACTAAAAACATGTTTTCCTAAGCTTTTAACTAAATGAAGAACCATCAACAAAGCATATATATCTCAAAACCCTTGATTACAATCCAATCAGAGGAATATAAAAACAATCAGTTCGATGACGGATCCACTATCAATAGGATAGTTACTTTTGCTCAAATAGGCAATTTGCAAAGGGAATGTGAACTTTTCAAACCCCTTTAAACCTCAACTTAAAGGAATTAGCAGTTTTAAGTGTTCTAGAGCTAGATGTTATAATTTATGCAATGTCAACTGAACTCCCAAAGGAAAAAAGGAACAAGACATAAATTTGTAACGGAAGCAAGAAAGGAAAAATATATACGTACCCAAACATCTCCCTAATCATACTAATGGCTTGTTCTCCATCATCTTCTTCATCATATCTCGTTGGTTTTCTTGCTGGGCGCCTATCATCTTTTTGCTGATGTACTGGGCGCCTCTCTTCTTTTCGCTGAAGTGCTGGGCGCCTGTCATCTCTTTGCTGAAGTGCTGGGCGCCTGTCATCCCTTTGCTGGAGGGTTGAGCGCCTGTCATCCCTTTGCTGCAGCGATGGGCGCCTGTCATCCCTTTGCTGAAGCGATGGGCGCCTGTCATCCCTTTGCTGAAGCGATGGGCGCCTGTCATCCCTTTGCTGAAGCGATGGGCGCCTGTCATCCCTTTGCTGAAGTGATGGGCGCCTGTCATCCCTTTGCTGAAGTGATGGGCGCCTTTCATCTCTTTGCTGAAGTGCTGGGCGCCTTTCATCTCTTTGCTGTAGTGCTGGTCGCCTATCGTCCGAGGGACGTGCTACATTTCTAGGAGGTGGTGGTCTTATCTATTAGGATCACAGATCTCAATTAGTAAATTCTGAAGGTCAAAAAGTTACAGGGAATAAGCCAAAATTTAACCCCACCCAACTAAAATATATTTAATTAATTAAAAAACAGGACCCTAGAAAAGAAGAAAACATTATATAAAAATCAAGGCACAGCTTACCTGAGGTCTAGACAAGGAAGCTTGTTTCTGAATCACCGCCTGAGGTTTGGAGACAGGCACACCTTGTTTTGACATCACTTTTGACTTACCAGATTCCAGTGGTGGCCTATTCTGTACCGAAGATTGCCTTGGTACAGCGGGTTGCACTCTTGAAGGGGTTGGCCTATGGGAAGCAGGCACAGTACACTTGGCGCCTGGTGCCCCAGTAACCTTGGGGGACACCCCTTTTGGGCCCAAAGGCGGCCGTCCAGGCCCACTTCCATTACTGCTACCGAACTGTTTCCTAGAGTCTAACGTTGGTTGAGTGGGTTTATTAATGGACACCGATTTTTGAATCACAGCTGTAGGTTGCCTTTGGCTGTCTCTTTTCATTTCACGATCATCTAGAAGCTTTCTCCCACTATCACTTGAAGTCTGCTTTCCAAACCGTGCATCTTCAATATCACCAAAAACCCTGAATAAGTTTCTCAATAAATATAGCACGTTGAGACAGATTTTATTAAATAGAAACATGAATAAACAGTGACCAAGAGCGCACCACAATAAGGGGCAGACACTTTCTGAGTTAAAGAACCTCTTGA
>JAJOOR010026778.1:0-16716 GCA_036250505.1 Solanum acaule
CACAAGTAAGGTAAAAACAACAAAATAAACAAGGATTTCTAAGTAATGAAAGGGGATCCTTGGGATGTGACAGGAATACGGGTTAAGTTAGATTATTGGGTACATGCTTTCGATAGAAGATTCATAGAATAATTGTGACTAGGCTAAACTTTAAGGGGGGTAAGCTCTCTCTCGAGCAACTTACCCCGTTTCAAATGAGTTTCTCTTGGACACCCACTTGCCGCATGAAGACCAACCTACGCCTTGACACACTCACTCTCTTGAGCTGAGTGTGTAGGAATGAGACTAGGATTCACTCTCACGAGCTGAACCTCATTTCGACCCACTCCTACCGGGTTTTAGTTTTACGACCTCTCTCTCGAGCAAGCCAAAAACACATAAATAAACTTGTATTTGTAACTACAAATTCATTAAATTCATCCACAACTACTAAATGAAATCACAATTGTACTATGACTAAACTATCAACAAGCAAGACCAACAATTATCTTAACCCATATTCGCTAAATAAGAATTGGGGTTTTTAGCCACACATGTATAAGAGATAGAAATTTATACCAAATTGAGCTCGCACTCAATTGTGTATCAACATTTAAGTCTTGATACAGGCCAAAATTGAAGAATCCAATAGACCCAAATCCAAATCTTGAAGATGAAACCCTTTGGATCTTCAAGTCTTCAAAACCCTCTGAAACTTAGAGAAAAAATATCAAAAAGTACTATTCTATATGAAAATTATAATAATTGTTCGACTCTTAAAACTACACTTCTAACTAGTATTTATAGTTTTCACAGATTTGTGCTACAGCGGATCATTCGGCATCGTTAGTCGGAATCGCTGATCAACTCGGCGATTCACCCTTTGGTGTAGTTCATCGCCGTCTTGCACCAGCCTTCAACATCATCGTTCTTTGGGTCATTGGGAGACATGGTACTGCTTCGCGGAACTTCTCGGCTATGTGCTGACTGCTCCCTTTTTCCGCCGACTTGATCCTTTCCTTCAAGGCTCAACACTGGAACAAAAGGCGAAGTAAGACCCTTCGGCAACTCGCCAAGTGGACTCGGCGATCCTCAGGCCTTCATTTCTTCGTTCTTTTTAGCCTTTTCATTCCTTTTTGCGACGTAATGTCTATGCTTTCCTTCAAACTTCAAATACCTGAAACTTAAGGGTTTTCATCAGATATTGAGATAAAATAAGCATTTGAGGACACAATTTCTATTAAAAATATAGCCCTAAATGAGTCCAATTTGTGGACTCATCAACCTCCCGGCTTAAACTTTTGCTTGTCGTCAAGTAAAACTCAAGTTCAGCAGTTTAACAAGGATGTCTCAAACAATGCTACACAAGACTCAATTTACTTATGCAAGGATCAATTGTGTACTCAAAGATTCAAGTTGTGACACTCCATTACCAAAGATTCTCAATCTCGCAATACTTGCTTCAAATGCAAGTTCAAGCTCAACAAAAGCCTTCGAATGCCCTCACACAAATGATGATTCCATTTTCACATGCAAAGGTATAATCAATTTAAAGTTCAGGAATCAGATACAACACTCACACTCAAAAAGATGAACACAATGCATGCTTTCACCCATAGGTTTGTCCATATTTTCCAATCAACATTTGTTTTGACTTTCTCAAGATCACAAAGGTCTTAACAAGGCTTGTAACGAGGCTGAGTGTAAAGGTATGGTTATTTAGGCTCAGTGACTTTTATCTTCATGAAATGTGGTGCTCTCAACACTTCCTTTCTTTTTCCTTCATCATTTTCATTAGTTCATCATAGGTCATCCTATTATTCGTTTCCCATGGATTGTTCGGAACCCTATTTCTTTGGTACTTTATTCCACTACTTTCTCTTTTTTTTTCTTCTTCTCTTTTTCTCTTTCTCTTTCTCTTTTTTTTTTTTTATATTGAAGGGTTCCATTTTTCTCAACACCATGGTTAAAGGAGACTTTCCTTGCACTTCTTGACTTTTCCTTTTATTTTTCACCACACCCCCAACTTAGGCTTTTGGCCTAAGTTGGCTATTCAATTAACCACAATTCAATTGGATTATAGGTAATGGATTAAGAAAGGTCTAGTTTTTATCAGGTTTCTTCCAAAGAAAGGTAAGGCTCAAAGGGTGTTCAAGAGAGAATCACACGCTCACAAGGTAGGTCATAAAAGAGGTATATGTCAAATTGGTTCACACTCTTCGAAGTTGCGTAAGATCATATCAAGAGAAAGTCTTACTTAGTCAACCGGACCAACAGGGCAATCACACAAGGCATCGACACTTAAGTCAAACAAGACTCCACACTTATTCTAGTGTGCAACGGTCATCACAAGAGAATCGATTTGATAAATGGCTAATCACAACTAGATACAAAGAGTTCACATATTGTCTATGCAACTTCATTTGGCCTCATCGTAGCCGTACATTCATGTTCGTTCGATTGTAAGCACTATTTAAGTCATCGATATTGATCGAAACCGAGACTCAAATTTGCCAAGGAACAACCACATTCAACACACAAGCATATAAAGGGTGGCGAAAATGTGCGAAAAATTCAAAATTTTTGAAAGGGTCAAAATCATTTTGCAATTTAAAATAAAAGGAGCCACAAGCTCAAACATCCACATAAAAGCAGTATTAACACAATTTTAAAACAGAACAACCCAAATATATACACGAAACACAAACAAAAGTAGCACACAAAAGGTGTGGGCCTCACCCCACCACAAACAAAAATAATTTGTCCTCAAATGCAAATAACACAGAATTCGAAAAGTAAAATAAAGAAGGATAGAGAGGGAGGTAAAGAGAAATCATGTCTATGCAGTCTCTCCATCTGTCGGGGCATCAATACTCGATGTGTTAGCCTGGAATTTGATAATGGTCCCCGGAGCCTCTTCAGAAGATTCAGCGGTAGCTGACTTACTGAGATTGTCCAAGTCAAGAGCCGCCAGAAAGGAGTGGCTAGTTGTGTAGAATCCATGTCTCCACGAGGGAATAGTGAGGTCTCGGGGATTTGTTCTCTTGCTTGTACTGTGCCTCTTGCCCTCATTATCCATTTTGGGAGGATCTATTGCCTTTGTATTTTTCTTGAAATTTTTCGCTCTTGTTTGTCGGGGTGGCGTATCTCTCCCGGCTACTTTCAGTCTAGCCATTTCTGCAAAGCTTTGAGAAAAAGTTAGAAAGTATTCAGACAAAAGCAAGGCAGTTCAATTGCAGAATCACTTCACCGAACCAATTGGCGAAGCACTCAACTACTTAGGCGGTGCACCGAGTGTAGTGCACAGAGAATACAAGGGTGCAGATAAAGGACGAACAGAAAGCCTTTTGGCAAGGCGCTGAATGCGTTTGGCGACATCATACTTTTCGCCGAAAGGTACAGAATTCAACATCACATTTAGCATTGATATCAAAGGCGAGGTAGGGAAACTAGGTGAACTGCTGAGTGGTTCGACGAGCTCGTCTCAGCTCGCTAAAATGACTCGTCATGCCTATTATCAACCCAACTTCTTGAAATCAGCCCCGCAACCCCCGAAAGCAAAATCAAAATATGCAATAGCCAACTTAGGCTCAGACCCAACGACACTTATGCATAACCCACGATCTTTCATCCACTATAGGGCACAATTTTCAGGAATTAACTATTGAACTCAGTACGATCAATATTATCGAATCAAAACAAGTAAACAAAAATTTTAATCCTACCAGAGAGGACCAACATACATCATCAAAGAAATGTCATCGCATTTGAGCACAACTTTTGATAAAAGGAACATAGGGCTCGGAAACTAACCTTGGATTGTTGATTAAGATGCTACTGAGATACTAGGTGGCAACGCAATCCAGATCCAAGAACAATTTAATAACCAAAACACAATAGAGATGCAGCGATATTGAGAATAAAACTAGGTTCGAGTTTGCAAAGTTTGAAAATGAGGTAGAGCATAGGAAATTGAAACTTTTAAACCTTTGGCTTGAAAAACCGTCCAGTTCTTGCCCACTCGGTGACATTAGTCATGAGTGTTGAACTATTCAGTGACATTAGTCGTGAGCGCCGAACTATTTGGTGTCACGCCGAGCAATCACCTTACTCGCCGAGTTTTACAAATTCCCCCAGTTAATGTGGGGATCCAAACGGCGATACAAATCGGGGCCACCGAGCTGATCGGCGACTCGCGAAGACCGCCGAGTTTTACAGACCCCAAATCCAAGCTGGGTTGGATAAAATGGCGGTGTGAGTCGGGTCGCCTAATACTTTGGCGACTTGCCAACTGACATTTCCCTCACCAATCTCTTTCTTTCCAAATGCTTCCCACACTTCTTCCTGCATAATTAACACACCATTATTTTATCAAAGTAACATAAAGCACTAAAGGGTTTTGGGTTGCCTCCCAAAGAGCGCCTTAGTTAACGTCGTGGCATTACATTAGTTAACACCTAAACTTCACTTTTGGGGTTAGCCAAAACATCACTTGGCAACCCCCTGCTTTATTCCGGATGGAGATGAGGCATCACGTGACCCCTAAGGTTCTCGAGCAACTGAATGGATCTAGAATGAGAACCAATTAACTGTTTCATCAATTTGATGTTCTCCTTCACTTCTTCCAGCACCCTATCTTGCTCACTTACCTTGTTGAGAATGATTGAGAGCATTCCCTCAACACATTTACCCTCATTGTCCTTAGGCTTTCTTCGCTCAAGAGGGGGAACATATTTGTCCTTCCTTTTGCATTGGACTTCAATTCCCACTATCTTTTTGGCCAACTCATCCCTCTGAGTCATCAGTGCAGCCATCATGAAGTCCTTCTCTACTTCTTGGTTTTCTTAAGCCATGTGATCAAGGAGGTGGGCTGCTATTGCATAGGGCTGATGTGTAATACCACCCGGAATGAGCCGGTCAGTCAATGTTTTATTTCTGGGACCAAGACTTGTGTAGAAGCAGTCCAGGAGAACTATATCGAGAATTTCATGAGTGGGGCATCGAATCAGAAGCGATTTAAACCTTGCCCATGCCTCATGAATCTGTTCACCTTCCAATTGTTTGAAAGTTAGAATACGATTCCTGAACATCATTACTTCTAATGGAGGAAACTTTATTTGCTCACGAGTACTGCTTGACATACTCACATCATCTATTTCAAAGCTCAAACAAGCAAAATACAAAACTAAAAATTAGATAAGTAAACTACAACTAAGAAGAACAAAAATTCTACTAATCTAAGAATTCCCAAATAACACCACTCCTCGACAGTGGCGCCATTTTAATGTTTGTGTAATCAAGACACAACTTCCGATGCAAGTGTCTACGATCGTACAATAGTTTAGTAATGTCACGACCCGTCTAACCCCTAGACGTAACACGACGTACTTGACCCTGAAGGGGTCTCATACAAGCCCTTAGCATACATTATTGCATATGTCAAAAAATAAAAGCGAAAAAATTATAACTTTTCTTTCAACAATCGAAGTCATAATATAACTCAATGTAAATCTAGACTTTTGTCTCTTTTGGGCCATCTAATACAATTGAATAATTAGACATAGAGCGATATAACCCTTACTATAGTTCTAAAATGAAACAATAAAAGAAACTACTAAGACATCTACTAAGTGAGATTTTTATCCCCGAACTTGAGGACTCATCAAGAAGGCTTGGAGGATCACCTATTCCAAGATTGAACCATAGACACCATCTCCATAAGCCAACCCCCTACATTTGTAGAAAACATAGAAATATGGGTTAGCACAAGAATGTACTAAGTATGGTAGCTATGCATAAATGATTTAAAATATGCTTAAAGGGGACATTTTAGTTGAAACCCATGCTATGCACTTTTGAACATCCTTCTTGAAAGAGTTGGAGAATACAGGTCATACACAACTCACATATAGTTCATCAAAGCACAAGGATATAAACATTACCATAAGCATAGTCTCCAATCATAGTCATAACGCACATATCATCTATTGCAAGACATAGTACTCATGCATAGTCAAATATCAAGATCATAACATCATAGTAGAACAACAACATAAGTAACCCTAAGCTCTACTTGTGCAATGCATAGATAGGGTCCATAGTCCTATCTACACTAAGTATCACTTTTAGGCCACCAAGCTCATACTTACAACCCATTAGTCTCATGTAAGCTAATACACATAATAAAGAGACATTCATAATCACTTAACTCATGTGAAGGAATGTAGACCATAACATACACCCAAATAGGACATGCAACAACTCATAAATCATCATCATAGAAAAGGGAACCAAACCATGACTACTCTTGAAGACTACTCATCATACGTGAGTGGCATCCCATACTACCCCTCACTCAAAGTAGGTCCTCTTAAGAAGTCATTAGTAATAGTCGATGCATCATATTCATAGTTCATACATCTTAGTCATATTTCATACACTTCATATCATAAGTAAACAACCCCCATAACCCTTTCACAAGTTTTCTTGTGCATAAGTCCCATACCCCCACATATATAATAAGCAAACCCATCAAGAAGTCCTAAGTGTAGTTCACATGCATATTCATAATTCATAATTCATAGTTCATATTCATATCTTGATTCATATTCATATCATAGAGGGAGATTTACGTAACCGACATAGACCATGTGAGCTACATGGAATCTGGTGTCTCACCTCCACATCGAAAAGAAGGTGTATTGCCTAGGGTGAAACAAAACATATTTAGCCTTAAGGTGGATCCATTAGCTAAAAACCTATGTGGGCACATAGTTAAGGGATATGTGGATTGCTTCTAGAAACCGTATACTACTAGCGTGCGGGTTTCCATCTCAAGAGATAACCATAATGGGATCCCGACTACTAACGTGAGGATCTGCTTCTCATAACCATATCCGCTCGGTGCTAAGCCTAACTCCTTTTTAAATAGTCATTTAAGTCTTTACTTAAAGTCATATTTATGGAAGAATGCACTAAGCACTCAAACCAACATATATCATAATAGCTCATAGATTCATTAGGTGAGAATGTCCTTTCATCCTTTGGAATAAACATATATCATAACATGAGAGAACCTTTCATATCATATGCATAGTGTGTCTATGAGAATAGCCTTTCATACAACACAACGTTACTACCATAATCTTAGTCTATTATGTGTAGTCATAGCATATCGTACATAGTCATGTCTTATCATCAAGGTCATGTACAACTCATGCATAATAGTATGTAAAGGTGCATATGAGAACTAGCCTTTCAATTGACACCATAGATACATCATATTCATATATATGCATGAAGTGTGTGTGCGCACATAATTGTCCTTACAATGACACAACAACAACAACATTATCATCATAGATACTTCCCTTCTCAAAGGAGCCACAACATGTACATCATATCCCAATTCATGCACAATTCACATATATTGCATTTAAGGATCTTAGATCATGTAAGTCACATATCTAACATTCATTACAATAGACATGGATACATTCATCATTCAAGTAGGTAATTCATGTCATGTATAGAATCATATACTCATATAAGGGATTATGTGGGTAGGGTCCTTCCACAATAGCACCTCATACAATTCAACATATAGACCAAACCACGTTCATAACATATCATTCCTATTCACAATGTATCATACATAGTCACATATAGGGTTGTAGGGGAGAGGAACCTTATCTCAACACTACAATTCATATTGACAAGTAAGCACCTCCACCATAAGTGGATCAAACCATTCATCAACAATTCATATAATATAACTTCCTCATAAAATACCTTCATCAACAATTCATATGATATAACTTCATCATAACATACCTTCATCAACAATTCATATGATATAACTTCATCATAACATACCTTCATAGATTTCCCTTCAAAGCCAAGGGTCAAGATCAAGTCTATCATCTTAGACTTGGCACTTTAGGTAGTAGAACATGATAAACCAACAATATAATCAACATGATCATAATCAAGTTAGTCTAGGTCTACAAGACTCATCATGATCAATTCATGTCTAGGTGATTTAATCTAATGCAATTAAACAAGAAGATCATCAATCCTAGAAGATCACATCTAACCCCTCAATTTGCCTCTTTCATAGTAGAACCCTAGATCATGTCAATTTCATCTTAGATTCATAGGTTAATCAAGATTACATGTAGAATTATACTTAGATCATGCAATTACATCATAAACAACTTCTAAACATTCAATTGAATCAACTTATACTTCATTCACGTTTTGGAGAAAAGCCACAACTAGGGTTTATGAAAAACTCATGGATTCCTTTAGATTTCATGTTAAAAGAATATAAAATCAGTAGTATAATCCATAAAAATCATAATTCATCCTTTAAAACCCACTTAAAAAGGAATCCATGATTTGATTTAGAACCCTAGCTAAATTGGAGATTCTAGAGTTGAGTAAAAGACTTTTGAGAGGGCTCCTTGGGTGATAACTACCTAAGGATGAAAGCAACCATACCTTAGGTTAGAATACCTTTAAAATACTTAGAGAAATCTTCCATCTTCAAGCTCTAGGTTGGTTCCTTCAAATGTCTTCAATGGAGTTCTAGAGAGATGATTTTTGGGAGAATTTAGGGGTCTTAGGTGAGTGAGTTAGAATGATTAGTTTAGGGGTATATTAGGCTTATATAGGTAGTTAAATAACCTATTAAACGACCTACCTTAACCCCTAATTAATAACTAACCCAACCCCTAACCTCTAACTTAAAACAAAACTACTTAAAACTAGCAGCATCTACGCCCCTCCACCTACGGACCGTAGGTGGAGTTACTGTCCGTCAATCAGGTCCGTAGCTGGTGGCTGGGGATTAAAATGTTGCAGGATTCCTAGGAAACTAAGTATGGAACTATACCTAAGACCTACGGGGCGTAGTTTGATCTACTGACCGTGGAAAGCTACCATAGATCACCACCAAAAAGCTGTAACCATGCTGCCAAGGCAGCTTTGGGGAACTGTCTTGGGGTCCTCTTCTAGGACCCCTCAAGTGGTCTTTGGGGAGTCGTACCCGAACGTTTAACCCCTAAACATGTCCATCTAAGTGTTAGAGTAACTTCTACAAGTTTTCACCCTCAAACAACACTCCAAACTTCAACGACAAGACCCTTACAACTCACTAGTTCAAATGACTAGTTCCGGATGTTTTAGTTGTTTCTTGACGTTTTACCTCCAAACTTCTCAAACTAACTCCAAAAGCCATTATTCATCATTTAAACATGTTTCCAACTATAATCTAACATGTGAGGCTCTAGTTCAACCTACTAGATTTAGTCAAGCCTTAGCTAGGTCTTACCAGATTCTACGGGGTGTTACAAGTAACCCAACCAAGGGTTGGGATCGTTCCCAAGGGAGTGGTTTTGAGAATTAATAGAAAAATAAAATTTAGTTCTAACTAGTCGTAGCTAAAGAAATTAATGATTAAAAACATTGTAAATTAAAGGGGGACACAAGAGTGTCAATTAACAATGCGGGGGGGGGGGATTGTCACAAGTAAGGTAAAAACAACAAAATAAACAAGGATATCTAAGTAATGAGAGGGGATCCTTGGGATGTGACAGGAATACGGGTTAAGTTAGATTATTGGGTACATGCTTTCGATAGAAGATTGATAGAATAATTGTGACTAGGCTAAACCTTAAGGGGGATAAGCTCTCTCTCGAGCAACTTACCCCGTTTCAAATGCGTTCCTCTCGAACACCCACTTGCCGTATGAAGACCAGCCTACACCTTAACCCACTCACTCTCTTGAGCTGAGTGTGTGGGAATGAGACTAGGATTCACTCTCTCGAGCTGAACCTCATTTCGACCCACTCCCACCGGCCATCAATTTAGTAGTTTTAGTTTTACGACCTCTCTCTTGAGCAAGCCTTTACACATAAATAAACTTGTATTTGCAGCTACAAATTCATTAAATTCATCCACAACTACTAAACGAAATCACAATTAAACTACGATGAAACTATCAACAAGCAAGACCCAACAATTATCTTAACCCATATTCGCTAAATCACACCCCAAGAATTGGGGTTTTTAGCCACACATGTATAAGAGATAGAAATTTATAAGTTCGCATTCAACTGGGTATGAAGATTTAAGTCTTGATACAAGCCAAAATTGAAGAATCCGAAGAGACCCAAATCCAAATAGATGAAACCCTTTGGATCTTCAAGTCTTCAAAATCCTCTGAAACTTAGAGAAAAATATCAAAAGTACTATTCTATAAGAAAATTATAATAATTGTTCAACTCTTAAAACTACACTTCTAACTAGTATTTATAGTTTTCACAGATTTGTGCTGCAGCGGATCATTCGGCGTCGTTAGTCGGAATCGCCGATCTACTCGGCGATTCACCCTTTGGTGTACTTCATCGCCGTATTGCACCAGTGATGAGTCCAAGATTTGGACTCATTAAAGCTATATTTTGATGAAATTAGTGTCCTTAAATGCATGTTTTATCCCGATATCTGATGAAAACCTTTAAGTTTCAGGTATTTGAAATTTGAGGCAAAACATGGACACTACTTAGCAAAAAGGAACAAAAAGAAGCCGAAAGAACAAAGAAACGAAGATCTGTGAATTGCCGAACACATTCGGCGAATTGCCAACAGATCGCATATTCGCCTTTTGTTCCAGTGTGCTGAGCCCTGAAGGAAAGAAGAAAATCGACGGTGAAAAGGGGTAGTTGGTGGATCGCCGAATGACCCCGCGAAGCAGTGCTACATCGCCCAATTATCTAGGACATAAAGACACTGAAGGCAACTGATGAAAGGTGATGAAGTAGACCAAAGGGCGGATCGCCGAAAGATCTTTCAGAGCACATTTTCTGAAAACTATAAATACTAGTTCAACTTTATTCTTAGAGAGTCTTTTTTACCTAGTTTTTAGCTTATTGAGTTTTAGACAGAGTCTTTGAAAGATTCTCTAAGTTTTGGAGAGGGTTTTTGAAGAACTTAGAGTTTTCAAGGGTTTCATCTCTTTCAAATTGGACTTGGGTCTCTTGGATTCTACCCCTTTTGCCTGTTTTAAAACTTAACCTTGAATACCCATTTATGGAAATTGAGATTTGTATACATCTTTATCTCTTTTACATGTCTGGCTAAAAACCCCAATTCTTGGGGTGTGATTTTGTGAATATGGGTTAGATTTGTTGTTGGGTCTTACTTGTTGATAGTTTATTCGTAGTTTAAATATGATTTCATTTAGTGGTTTTGGGTGAATCTAATGAGGTTGTAGTTGCAAATATAATCTCATATATGTGTTTTCGGCTTGCTCGAGAGAGAGGTCGTAAAACAAAGACCACTAGATTGATGGCCTAAGGAGTGGGTTGACATGAGGTTCAACTCGAGAGAGTGAACCCTAGTTCCATATCCTAACACTTATCTCGAGAGAGTGAGTGGGGTAAGGCGTAGGCTGGTCTTCATGCGGCAAATGGGTGTCTGAGAGGAACCCATTTGAAACGGGGTAAGTTGCTCGAGAGAGAATTTATTCCCATGTAAAGCTTAGCCTAGTCACTATTACTCTATAAATTTTCTATCGAAAGCATGTACCCAACAATTTAGATTAACCCACATTCCGGTCACATCCCAAGAATCCGCCTCTCATTGCTTAAATTTCCTTATTTTCACTGTTTTAATTATTTCATTCTTACAAACCCCCATTCGATATTTGATGCTTGCGTCATCCCTTTAATATTCTATGCTTTCCCTTGTAAAAATATTTACCTACGATTAGCTTTAGAACATTTGCGCTTAACCACTAATTTTCACGCCCACACCCTTGGGACTCGACCCCAACCCTTGGTTGGGTTATTATACTATTGCACGATCATAGACACTTGCATCGAAAGTTGTGTTGTTGATTACGCAAACATCAAAATGGTGCCACTACCAGGGAGTGGTGTTACATGAAAGCTTTTGGTTTAAGTCGCATTCTGCTTTCAATAATCGTAGTTTACTAATCTTATTTTTAGTTTTATTTTTTCTTTGAATTTGTTGGTACAGGTAGGTTCCCTGAGCATGGCTGAAGGGAATGGTGGCAACTTGGCTAAATCGAGCCAAGAAGTCAAGGGAGACTTCGAGTTAACCACACTGGTAAATCAGCTGAACGAGTTGGTCAGCAGAATAAAAGAGATTGAAAACCAGTGCAAGAGTCCAGGGAGGTACATACCTCCTCATGAGAGGAAGCATTCTAGAGACAGGGAGAACAATCGTGTCAAGGACACACTCCAAATCATTCTCCAAAAGGTTACCAAACAGGATTGAATGTTGGAAGAGATGACGGAGAGTATTGAAGTGTTGAATCAAATGGTTGGCTCACACTCTAGATCGATCCAGTTGATCAGGACATTCTTGAATTATGCGGTGCCTCCTCTTCACTCAAACGAACTATTGGGGTTGTCTGGTAACACTAGGACCAACCCAACCAATGAGGAGTGAGTAAGGACTCGCGTCGTGCCACGACATTAAATAAGCCGCTTCTTGGGAGGCAACCCAAGGTTTTAAATGCTTTAATTTGCTTTTATAAATAATGGTGTGCTAGTGGTGCAGGTTTGAAGGAGAAAAGTGGTGAAAAATACAGATTGGCGAGAAAATGGTTAGTCAACGGATCCCCGAAGAGGTCGGTGAGCCCGACTGGACCCGTCGTTTGGCTCAATTCAAGGTTAAGTCAGAGCTTCTAAAACTTGGCATACTTACAAAGCAGTTTGGTATGTCGCCGACCAAGTCGGTGACCTCGATGTAGACCGCCGTCTTGACCCCCAAGAAGCTAAAAGATTTTAGCAGTCAGCGGGCAAGTGACCACTCGGCGAGTGTGACTAAGATCACCGAATGGGCGCAAACTGGACGGTTTATACTGGCCAAGAAACTCAAAATTTGAAATTCTTCACTTTCCCTCGCTCTTGAATTTCCTAAACTCACACCAAGGTTGTATCTTCTTTATTTTAGCATTTTTCTAGCATTCTAGTTTGTTGAGTTGTGCTCGGAGTTGGAATACTTTGCCGCCTAGCTTTTCAATAGCAATTTAATCGGCATTAAAGGTTAGTCTTAAAACCTCGAGTTTATTATTGA
The DNA here is from genome assembly GCA_036250505.1 of Solanum acaule. Lineage (NCBI taxonomy): Eukaryota > Viridiplantae > Streptophyta > Magnoliopsida > Solanales > Solanaceae > Solanum > Solanum acaule. The sequence continues at coordinate 13,087 of JAJOOR010026778.1, forward strand.
AAATTTTGAACTCTTTTGCAATGATCGTATCGTATTGATGTGTGTTGGGCCTCTTTGGTAGGATTAGAATCCTTAATTGCCTATTTTAATTGGAAAAAATCTTGCTCATACGGTTTGACTGTCAAATACTCATAATCTTTATGCTTTTTAATGAGTTGGGTCGTGATGTTGGGTCGTGATGTTGTGTCGTTAGATTGATTGGGTGAAGTCTGAGTATCCCACATTTGTGCTAAATGTATAAAATTTGCTCAATGATAGAGCGGGTGACACTGCTCTTAAGAGCAAATATTGTCAAATGACCAAATGCGGCAAATCCAGGAGAAATCTAAGTATTATGGGGTGATGGGTGGTATGGGTCTTGATTGAATTTCATTAGTGCATGCTTTGATTTTGCTTTTGGGGTTTGCGATATTGAATTCGAGAAGATGGATTGAAAATGGGCATGTTGGGCCATTTGGCGAGCTGGGTCGAGCTCGCCGAATCGTTCTGCAGTTTGCCCAATATCTCCATTTCACCCTTAATATCATGTATAATTGGATGTTTGAGTCTGTAACTTTTGGCGATAAGTCATGGGTCACCGAAAGCACTCGGCGACTCGCCGAAAGTACACTTGATTGCCCTTTGTATGTTGTTCTGACCCCCTGATGCACTGTAACTTTCGGCAGACAAACCTATGCGCGCCAAAAGTAGTCGGCGATTGACCGAAAGGACTTTTATATCGCCGAATTTCCTTAATTGTTTAGCCAACTATATCGGCGAGCCAGACTTAGCTCGCCAAAGCGGTTCGGTGACTCGCTGACTGGATCGGCGAGTTTATCTGCAACAAGATTTGCTGTACTAGAGTTTGATTTTGTTTTCTTAATTTCTCTCTATCTTTTGCAGATATGGTACACACTAATCTAACCGAACCACCCTAGAAAAAGGCAAAGGGCATTACAATAAATGAAGGAGGATCAAACCCTCCAAAAAGGAGAGAGGATGACCTCCAACCGGGAGACAAAGGCAAGAGGAAGAAACATATAGTTAGAAAAGGAGTAGCTGTTGAGCCAGATTTTGATGAACATCCTCTGATTAACCGAAGGGATGCACTCTGGACCAGATCTCAGCCCACAGCCAGTACTCCCTCAGCTACCACCCCTCCGACTACAGACTCAGTGCCAGCCCAGGCACCCTCAGTAACTCCGGCACTTCCTATAGTTCCTCCACCGAGGCTGTTAAACAAATTGAAAGGTGATGGTTTACGGACCATCATAGAGGGGAAGTTACTATCCATGGAGGGTCTGGAGGGCAAGCATCCTGATGTGCTTGAAACTCTCCGATACATGGATTCGAGTAGTTCACACGGCCCCGAAACCCTTACATTCCTTCTTGGGTAAGAGATTTTTACACTACTTATGGGGAGTTGGTACCTAAGAACAAAAAGAAGTCAAGTGAGTTTCGACCGGTGAAGTCGGTCATGGTCAGAGGCAAGGAGGTGAAGTGTCACATCGAGCATATTAATGCTGTATTAGGTAGACCGCTGCACTCTGCACTCCCTTACGAGGGATTATCGATTGTTCAGTCCCTGGATGATTTAAAGGGTTAGTTGGCTCCAATGATTTCTGATACCACCCCGAGGTGGATGGATGCGGGGGCTCCTATTGAGAAGAGGGACATGAACAGCGCCTCCAAGTTCTGGTTTGGCTTCATCAGTAGCTCCATAATGCCATCCCAGAATGAGTCTATTTTGCGCCATCCTAAGGTGGCTTGCCTTGGTTCTATCATGGCCAGGAGGCAGATCAATCTGGGACTATTGATTTCACAGGAGATAGCCATGAGAGACAAATAGAAGCTGACGTCTCTGCCATTTCTAGTTCTGGTCATTGAGTTGTGCTGGCGAGCTGGAGTACCTCGTGACATTACGAGGGATATTGAGGTCACCCCGTCTTCCTCCACCAACATCCGACGTATAGAGCCCGAGTTCACACGAGAAGAGGTCGATAGGAGGGGATCAGCTCCAGCAGATACTTCTCCAGAGGTCAATGTTGACTCATTACCAGCAGAGGGACCTTCGCCTACTCCGGCCTCTGAGCCATTAGGTATACCTGCTCCTTCTTCTTCTTCTTCCTCACAAGCTCCAGGTTCTTTCTCATCTGCCCAGCCTGTTAGGATCACTCAGGCCATGATCCTGAAGATGGGGCAGTTGGCCTATTTAGCTGATGTGAGAGCTACCCGACTGGAGAGGTCTATTTCAGAGATGATCGACAGGGCCATACTAGCAGCACTTACCCCCCTTCAGACCTATGTTGATACCTTGACAGTGAGAGTCATTGCTTGTGAGAGCAGACAGGGAGAGGCCTTTGAGGTGACGACTTTTAAAGCCGAGATTTCGAGTTTGAGGAAGGACATAGACTATCTTAAGTCTATTGACTTTATTTCATTAATAGAGAGGGCAGATGATAAGGATGCTCCTGAGACCACCGGAGATGTGCAGGGGGATGGCGCAGCACATGCAGAGTCGGATGTATAGACTAATGAGGAGTTGATATCAGTGCATGCTGAGGAGACATATAAGAGCAGAGATGAGGGCATATTTAGAGACTTGCCAGATCTTATAGGGACAATTGTGCAACCGGTGATCCAGACATTCTCGACTGAGACGTCCATAACAACTTCTAGTGGATCTGGCATTGCTATTCCATCTGAGGCTACTCTGGGCACTGATGCCCATATACAGACTGCTACACCAACTACCGAGACCCCGACAGAGAGAGAGACTGCATAGAAATGACCTTTCTTTACCTCCCTATCTGTCTTATTATACTTTTACTTTTGGATACTTTTAGTTGCATTTGAGGACAAATACTTTTTAATTGTGGTGGGGTGAGGTGTCACCTTTTGTGTTGATAGTTGTGTTTTGTGTATATATTTGGGTTGATCTGCTTTAAATTCTGTTTCATCTGTTTCTGTGGATGATTGAGCTTATGGCTCATTCTATTTATTTTATTGCAAAATGATTTTAACCCGTCCGAAATTTTTTTCCACCTCTCGTGTGTTGAATGTGATTGTTCTTTTGCAAAATTTAAGTCTCAGTTCCGATCAATACCGATGACTTGAATAGTGCTCTCAATCAAACGAACATGAATGTGCGGCTATAATGAGGCCAAATGAAGTTGCATAGACAATATGTGAACTCTTTGCATCTCGTTTTAACTAGCCTAGGGTGTGTTTGGTATGAAGGAAAATGTTTTCCTGGAAAATAAGTAGATTTTTGACTTATTTTTTTATGTTTGGTTGGTGAGTAGAAAATATTTTTTGGAAATTTTTTTGTGTTTGATTTATGAATGAAAACTGTTTTGAGAAATATATTTTATTTTTACTAGAGTAGAAAATAATTTTTGAAATTGAAAATATATTTTAAAAACAAACTTAAATTTTTTTTGGGGGTGGGGAGTTGGGGGTGGAGTGGGGGTTGGGGGTTGGGGGGTCGAGGGTAGGGGTGAAAAAATAAAAAATTGAAGTTGAATTTTTTTTTTAGAAACAAACTTATATTTATTTTTGGAGGGTGGGGGTGGTAGGGTGTGGGGAGGGGGGGTGGTTTCGAGGGTAGGGGTGTAAAAATGAAATTTTGAAGTTGAAAATACTTTTTAA
>JAJOOR010026779.1:0-14649 GCA_036250505.1 Solanum acaule
TTATTTAGCTACAAAAAAAAAATATCTGCACTTTATTATCCAACTATTTGCTCCGTCTTACCAAATTTTTGTGCTATTTCTAGTAAATTTTATAAATTCAAAAATAAACCAAGATTTGAAGAATCTGTTAAGAAAATGATTGAAAAATTTTAAAAATATTTTATTCTTATTCCTCAAATTTATTTAACTGCTTGTTTGTTAAACCCACATTACAAAGATGAAGGTGCATCACGAATGGTTGATAAAATATATTTTAATTTGGGTATTGAAGATGATGAAACACCTAGTTGTCAAGAAGTTAAAGATAGTATAAAAATTGAATCTAGAAAATTGTATGACTTGTATAATTCTATTAGAAGAAATGTAGTACGTAATGAAAAACCTCAAAGTTCTAGGTGTAGATCTAATGAAGAAGTTCTTGATGATATGCTAGATTGTTATCTTGAACTTTCTCATTATGATAGAAATGATTTTGATGCGTATATTAATCAAAATACGGAAACTATAAAGACCTCACAAGGTTTTACTGATCTAGATTGGTGGAGCAATCACGGCAAGGGATTTCCAAAACTTCAACCGGTTGCTCGAGATGTGTTAGCTATTCAAGCATCTTCAGTAGTTTCGGAAGGCGCTTTTAGTGCAACAAGATTTCAAATTGGAGAGCAAAGATATTCATTAGTAGCAGATAGCTTGGAGATATCAATACTATTTAGAGATTGGATTAATGCTGAGAGAAGGAGCTATGGGCGTCCAGCTTTACCTACCAAATTTGAAAATGATATTGATGAAATATTGTAAGATTTTAGTGACGACGGCATTGATGCATTGGATGAACTAGCCAATCAACCAATTCCAGATCATGTTACTAGAGAAATGTTAAATTATTTAAGAAAAGATTGGCGTGGTATATATCATGAACTATTAAATGTCTATTAGTATGAGTATGATAATTCGAGGTCTAATTCAAACAGAACCCTTCTTAGAAGGTAGTTGTGTAGATTAGGTCCTTTAATCCTCTACTAATATTTTGTAACTCAAATTGTACAATTTAATTAATATTAATAAAACTATTTCGCCTTAATTTTATTTTTTTATTGTCTTCAAATTTTATAACTTTTAAAGTTTGAAATTTAAATTTAAATTTTTAATAAATTTTTAACGTTTGAAATTTAAATTTTTAAACTTTTAAAGTTTGAAAAATTATACTTTTATACTTTAAAAGTTTGAAATTTAAAATTTTAAACTTTTAAAGTGTGAAAATTAAACTTTTATAGTTTTAAAGTTTGAAATTTAAATTTTCAAACTTTTAAAGTGTGAAATTTAAACTTTTATACTTTTACAGTTTGAAAGTTTGTATTTTAAATTTTAAAAGTTTAAAAGTATAAAATTTTAACTTTAAAATTATAAAAGTTTTAATATTATGTGATTAATGTTCCTAATTTTTTAATTTTAATAAGTAATTTTTTTTTTTAAAAAAATGTAGATGTTGGTCCCGTTTCCAGTCCTGTCCGGTACGGTTCTGGTCCGGGACGGATATACATATATTTTTCCGGAATTACCGGTTCCAGTCTGGTCTGGTTCCGGTCCGATCCGGTTCGGGAACCTTTCGGCTCAACGGTACCCAGTTCCGGTCGCTACCGGTTCCATTGTCAGCCATAATTGGATGTAAGTTGTTACGTCTATTTCAAATAGACATGAGTTTCACTTTATCTAGAGATCCTATATATGCAAAAGTTGTTCATTATACAATATTGATAATTTCGATCTTAAAAAATAGTATTATACTGTTATCATATTAAATTAATTTGGTATGGTTAATTAGCTATTTTAAAGCTTGATTTTAATATTTTACGATCTGGTATATTGATAATTATAGTTTATCCGACTTAGACTTACATTTACTGATATACTAATAAAGATTTATGACTGACTTTTCAAGAAACGTCTTAATATATCGATCATACTAACATCTTAAACATGAAGAAATATTCAAGAAAAAGTACGAGCAATATTTTCCTTAGTTAACCGTTTACATGGAAAAGACATTTTATTCAAGATATAGCAATCAAAATTCCAACATCTAAATAATTAGTTTTGTACTAATATTGTTTTATATATTTGTTAGTATTATAATAATATATATAAATTGTATACTATATATTTCGATATGGTATTCTGTATTTCAATTATTTCTATAAATACTAAATATTATACCTCATATCAAATACCAAATCTTTTTTAAAATGCATACCAAATACCATAATATTGAAATCACAGCATCAATTATTTTATAACTTCGATATAGTATCGATATCTACTGCACCAGCCACCATGTCCACCCCTAAGCACATTCATGTGTATATGAATATGTAGCCATTTGTGTATGCTTCCTAAACCACATGTGTAGGACAATACAAGCCACATAGATCAAGATTAATGACTTGAGCTACTAAAGTACTAGGCAAAATCTTCCTATAATCCTAATGGATTTGATTTTCAAGTGGTCCAAATTTCTTCATGTGCAATAAAAGTTTAGTTATTTTTAGGTATGGTGATAATTAAATTTTGAGGTGGGCCTTGACATATTTTAGGTAGTAGTTGCATAACGTTTCAACTAACTACTTCATGGGGTGGGGTGAGGGATGTCATGGGTATTAGTACGATGTTAGGTATTTGTATTAGGGTCTGACTAAAATTGAATTTGAGTCGGGAAGTACCATAGCGCTTCTTAATAAAGGTGACTCTGTTTTCAACTTGACTGGAATTTGAGATCTTTGATTAAGGATGAAAGAGTATTACTACCCATTTGAGACATATTTATAATGTGCATATTATATATGTATATACTAAGTATATTGGCTAGTGGATGTTAATATTTTGGCTAAGTGGCTAAATGTGTAACTGCCTCTATTATTTAGGGATGCTAAAACTAGCCCATGCAAATATAATATGTTCAAAAATTATTTTTTCAATTTATTTACTCAGTTATTTTGATCCGTTCAGTTCAATCCGTCTTAAAGTTAGGTTAATATGCAACTCAAATTAATTTATGATAAAACTTGTCAAGATACTTTTTAAAAGAATTCTTTTGTTTGATAAGTTGACATAATAAAGGGGGGGAGGGGGTTAAACTATAACAAAAAACAAATAAAGAAAAATAAAATGCAGTTGGCTATGACCTTTTATTTAGCCTATTTTGTTTACTCAATTCATTTCGACCTAAATAACTTTAACCAGCTCATTTCTTAACTCACTTTATTTTGACCGTTCGAATACAACCCAACTCAATTTTCCGACTCTCCTACTATTATTATTTATTTATTTTAACTTAAGAAGGGCATTATCTTTTTCATTATAGAAGACTTTAGTATGAATATGATCTGTAAAATTCTATTATTATGTTTTCCAATCTGCTTTTTTAGTAGCATATATAGCTTATATACCAAGTTGTAATCCTTTATCATATGGTGGGTCGTTAATTATTCACTCTTTAAAGCTATACAGCCTAGCTATTAACTTTTGAATTGTCTTACAAAAAAAAAAGGTTTTCAAGGAATTATACAACAAGAGAGGTGGTTAATAGATTCTCCAAATTGAATAAGGTACTAATTATTGATTTATCTAGGAAATTATAGAGCATATTATTGGACTTGTTGTTGATTGTTAAATTAGTTGTTATTTCTAAAAAAAATTAAATTTTGGCTTAACATTTTTTTAAGTTATGATATTGTACCTTGTTGGTTTCTTTGATATTACTACTAGTTTTATCAAATTAGACAACTAAGATATGTATTATTATTGTTATTCATACTTTTGTTTATATCTATCTGTATTAGCTTTCTAGAAACCACTTGTAATACATCCAAAAGACTATGTGGAGTGTTAAACACTTGTTTCATCATTTTTATATAGAGATTTCAAGTTGGATCCCTAGATATGAAATTGTCTGGTCGAAAGAGATTTACAACACCTCCACCCTCACCCCCTTCTTCAAAGTAAGATTTGCCAACACGAATTTGAATTAGTCGAGCTTCAGTATTTGCAAAAGCAAGAGTAGCTTTATATTAGATTTTTTTTTCCTTTCAGATCTCGAGAGACACTACAAGATTTTCGTCCCAAATTTCATCACCATGGCCATTTGGTTCACCCCTACCATAAAAAAGTCTCATACTTACATGGTTGCTATTGATAATTTGATCATCTTGCACCACAAAGAACCTAGTCATGCTTCTAGCTTTTTAAAAGCTTATGTCTACCCTTTGACATTTGAGTTAGCAATACCTCTATGTGAATCATGCTTGTGTTATGCAATAAAGACTACTATTTTTCAATTTCTTTTCTTTAAATTATGAGTAGAAATTTGTGTTGTGTGGATAAGATAGAGTGGTGGACAATTTCCCGCCAAAAAGGTAGATTTTGTTCTTTCCGTCCCAAATAAAATAATATAGAATCAAGTCTTTAAGACACTTGCAACCTCAAATTAGCTGATCATTGATTGAAAGAACCGGTAAAAAGAATAAAACCTTCATGAAATCATGACGCAAATTTTGGTGTCTCTATTCGATAAAATAAGAGCTTTTCGAGGTATAAGTTTTAAAGAGGGGCAACCTTGTGCATAAGCATTCCACGTTAGCAGAGTTCAGAAAAAAAGCCTCACCTTGAAAGATGTAATGTAAATAACATATTCTAATACAAGCATTAATGACTGTTTTCACGTAGCGTTACCAAAAAAATCTAAAGTTGATGACATTTGATAGATGACAAAACAAGAAATTCTATCTTCTAATACAGGAAACACAATTGGCATAAAAATAGAACAAATATCTGTACAGGTTGCGTAAGCAGAGAGAGAGCAATGGGTGCTGAATCATAATGCTCTTGTCCTGTATCACTATCTCTATATTTAACTAATTGCTGATACAGAACACACCACATTTGCACACATATACATAAAATCTTGTTTTTTTTTCTTCTTTTATATACTTTATAGTATATATATATAGACTATTTCTCTTTACCAATTAGACTTCAGATTTCCTTTGGATATATCTGCAAAAACAGAAAAATTGTAAAAACAGTCGGTTAGTTATGTACCATGACACAAAAGATTAAAGGTAACTAATCCATTCATAAAAGAGTAAATAAGAAAGAATTAAGTGGTAATCTGATAGCCTGTTTGGCCAAGCTTCTGCTCTAATACTTGGCAAAAAGTGTTTTCCAAATTGATTAGCTGAACACAAACTGCTACTCTCCAAAAGTATTTTTTTTGAAAAACATTTCTGACAAAAAGCAGGTTTTGGGAGCTTGAGTTGAGATGTTTGGCCAAGCTTTTAGGAAAAAAAGTGTTTTTGAGTAGTAAGAGAAGTTTTTTCGGAAGATGAAAAATGTAATTGTTCCCGAAAAACACATTTGAGAACTTAACAAAACACAAATTGCTGCTCTAAAATTGGCAAAAGTGTTCTTCAAATTGATTAGTCAATCACAAACTGCTACTTTCGGAAACGTATGATAAGACGCATTTCTGAAAATAAACAGGCTTTGAATGTTTCGTCAAACAAGCTATGAGTATGAATCTCGTGGCAGCACATGGTTTATCGTACAAAATGTAGTGAACCAGCAGATAAAATAGAATATTTTCAAAATTAAGATGATGATATGACAATAGTTAATTACCTGAAACCTGCTATGTGGAAACTGGATTTGGTCCAAAGAAAATACAATAACAACTTCATGTGCATATGGATTCTGTAGATTTGAGTTTTACTTCACTCTTTCTGAAGGGAGTAACTTTAAGATATCGATAAAAAGATCCGGTTTTTAATGCTGAGACCTGCATTCCATGTGCTAATATGTTAGTTGAAAACAGAAAATAAGAACAAGTAAAACTAATAAATGAGTGACATGTGCTTTTCATATAAAGATTTAGCACTTAATCATGATTAATGAACACATTTCTGTTACAATTCATCCATTAAGGAGAGTAAATCAATATCTTAGTAAGTTTTGTTCAAACCAAATGTGACCAAGTCAAAAGGCACATGGAAGTTGTAATTGGCAAGAGGACAAAAACCATGTATTGCCGGTCTCCTCCTTCTATTGTAATACCGTAGTGTTCGAGTCTGTTCACACACACCTCAACTAATTTCACGAGTACATGTTACCTCCCACTAACCAGCACAGGCACACCAGGTAACACTGTCCATCAATGTTTGTACAACAACAACATACCTAGTGAAATCCCATTAAGTGGGGTCTAAGAGGGTAAAGAGTATTCAGACCTTACCACTACCTCTAGACTGTTTCCGAAAGACCCGTGAAGGGCTCCTCTCAAGATGCAAAAATCAGAGTCTTATTTCATTTCTATATTCAAATCTATCTATTCAAATTTCCCATTAAGTGTATTGATCAAGAAAGCATGTATACAAAAGGTTGTCTTTCTTTCTCAACCTTAGTGGACCCAAACAACTTGCAATTCCATGTCCATGTTGTCTCTAAAAATGATTTTCCTTAGTCCCCATTTTTCAAATTAGTTGTACTATTTCTAGTAAATAAAGAACTTGCTGAACTGGCCATGTGACTTTTCAACTATACCAAATTTGAAATTTGCTAAGATCAAGAAGAGAAAATAAAGGGATTAATTAACTTACAGCTTCAATATCAATCTTGTAAACAAGAAGCTTTCTTCTTTCCCTGCAGCTAATTCTATAAGCCACCACTACATGAGCAACAGCCAATGCTAACGAGCATACGAACAACGCCATCTCCATAACTAGAACATATCCTCCTCGATCCATACTCGAACTATGTGCAAACATATACGAAGCCTTCAAGGACACAAACACCAATGATGAAACTGAACAAATTGTAGCAATCCCCAAATATGGCCCTCTTGATAACCTTGGTCCATCACATAAGCTATAAACACCTATAAATCAAATCAACAAAAAAAATCAATCTTTTCAGTATTCAACATACCAATTGATCATAACTTCATAACCCTTTGACAAAATACTCGATTTATCAAAAAAATCATCAAAATCTGAGCTAACCAATTCAAAAATACACCCATCTAATTGATCATAACCCGTTCGACAAAAATGCTTGAATCAAATTAATCTAAATTTTACTCACTATTAACTAAAACAACCACAATTATTTCCCATCAGAGATCAACTTACATAGAATGATGACGGACCTAACGATGGAGATGACCGGGATATCAATAAGTGAATACCGAAAATCATAGTTGTTTAAGTAAGAAGAAAGAGTTTGAATTGAAAGTGAAGATGGTGAAATGGAAGCAGACAATAAGAGTGAAGGAAGAAGTGTATCTGCAATTACAAGAAGAATTGGTGCAGAAAAAAGGAGAAGTGATATCAACATAGAAATCAAGAAAAAAAGAGTTTTGACCCATCTCAAAACTTTGGTTCTTCTATCTTCTTTCAAAAAACCCATCTCGATTTTCCTTCACTGATGAGAGATTTTTGAGCTTTTTGGTGCAGAGAAATGGTGGGGAGAAGGAGAATTTTGAGAACGAAGGCCAAGTGTTTGATGATTTGACTCAGAGAAAATATTGAGAAGATGACTTGAAATATAACACGCATAAGGTATCGGTCAAATATAGGAAGCTGCAATCGGCTGCTTATTGGGTTTCTTATGTGGACTAACGGCAAATTACCGAATTAAACTTTCATGAATCTTACCCACCAAAGGATGATGGGGGTGCACGAGTCGTTTCTTTTTTAATCAAAGGTCTCGATATTTTTTTGTTTTTGATATAAAGCATTTTTTTCTAACTGAATCCTATGTGGCGCAAATTTAAATGAATTGAATTGCAAATATAAGTTTTGAATATAGGATGAGAAACTTTAGAAAATAGGTCGAAAACTCAAATCACTTTAGAACGATGTTGTTGTCGGAATATTATTATAGAGAATGAATCAAATAACGTTACATGAAAAAAAAAATCTATTGTTTGATATGGTGTTGGAGTCGTTTCTTCCTTTATTCGAGGTTTTGATTTCGAATTTTTAGATGTAACTTTTTTTAATATATAGATTGTTTTGTCTGACTGGATCCTATGGGCTGCAATATAAGTTTCGAACATTGGATAAGAAACTTTAAAAAAATAGCCTCGAAATATCAAATTACTTTATAATGATGTTGTTGTCAGAATATTATTATAGAGAATGAATCATACAGCTTAACATGAAAAATGGATTTCATAAAAGATTTGATTGTTATACTGAAATGTTGTTTTATAGGGCATAAAACACAAGTGTACGTGTCATTTAACTTGGTCTTAGTTGATATTTATGTCTCTTAATTTTGGGTGTGTACATATAAGCATTTGAACTATCATAAAGGTAAACAAGTAGGTACGTATCTTGCATGCATGAAAAAATCTCACGTGATTTTCCATTGCATCTTACATTTGTCATGTAAGACGTGTGTGTCTACTTATTTAATTATGTGATAGTTTATGTGTCTATATGTGCCCACCAAAAGTTAAAGAGCATAAATACCAATTAAAATCATATTAAATGACACATTTATGTATTATACTTTGTTAAATATATGAATTAAATATAAAGTAATAAATACTACACTCCTAAATAGTTTTGATTTCCTTCTCCAACTTTAATTAAAATAAGCAATTTTAGAATTTTATTATCATAAACTAAAATTATATATTGTAATGGACATTAAAACATTCTTTTTAATCTTGTGGAGTTAAATGTATTATACTCTATCATTCTTGTAAGAAAGTTTTAATAGGAATAAACTGAGAGTATTGAAATTAAAAATTAATGAAGTATAAGAAAATATTGATTTTTCCAACATCGGAGGTATATATAGGAAGAATTATAAAATAGGGAATCAAAACCTCATAAATACAATAAGAATTCAGATAAACCAACTTAAATACTAAAATTTGTTCGATATAAGAAAATATTCTTTTTAAAAAAGTTAAAATATAAATTGACATAGTGAAGCAAATATTTTGAGATATACACTAAAGTGAAAAGAATCTCACATCAATAGACTTGATGAATTATTAATATTTAATTAGCATTAAATACTTATATAAGTCAATTTTGGAGCCTGGAGGTGGCGTTTCCCTGTTGTAAAGTTTGTGTTCCGTCGACTAATTAATATTTAAAATTCACTAAAATTATACTAACTAATAGTAAATTTAAATTCATATCAGAAATATAACATATTCAACATTAAAAAACGAGAAAAATTGAATCACATTATCTTAATTAAATAATCAAACTTCTTTTTTATATATCTAAGTTTCTTGAAGTTCAAATTATTGATTTAGTCAAATCAAATAATTTTCGTTCAAACAGTAACTTTGTGTTAATCTTTTTAAAACTAATTACACAAATATTAAGTCCAGAGTTTAGTCATTAACGTGGAAAATCTTGATTCAAAACTTCAGAACTAATAAAATTAAAATTCTAATTTCGTCTACTTTATATGCAAATCGCTTTAGCAAGACGACTTTGACAATTTAAACTTGTGATTTTTGCATAATTTCTCTTTTAAAATTCTAAACAAAGTTTTCTATAATTCTTTCTAGAAACTTCTCATTCTGACTTTTAGGAAAAAACTCAAATTTGAAGAAAAAAAACAACAATTTTAATTGTAGCATCACTAGTTTGAATACTATTTGTTTTTTCTTTCTATATGAACCCTACAATAATTTTCACTATTCCCTATTTATTTAATTTCCTCACAACTAATAATTACCCTCAGAATATTAGGTCTAATTACCCACCTTCGTGAATCTGAAATTATTTAAAGAGAAATCATTAAAAGAAGGAAATTAGTTTCTCTTTGGTGGAACAATTGATTCAAATTCTATTGTATATATAAAAGTAAATTATCTTTTTAAAAATCTATACAGTAAATATTAAATTTTCTTAGCTACTTCATCTATTTATTTCTTTATATTTTAAACTTACTTGGTAATTTTTTTGACTCCATCACTATAAGTTGTACCAACAAAAGAATTACACGCACTAATATGTTAATTCATTAATTAATTAATAAGATTTTGATCGATTCGGTGTTTAATTAAAAGACAAAGTTTTTTTTATATATATATTTTTTGCTTAATAAAAATTCTGACTCGTTCACTATGTTGTACTCTGCAAAAGAGATAATGTTTGCTTTTTCTAATATTCAATATTTGCATAGATGCTAGAACCTCCAATAGGTAGATTAGTCATTAATTAATTAATTAGCACCATAATTAACTTTATTTTAGGTCAAAATTAAATTAATGTTTGTTGACTAAGAAATAAATTCATAATTATGTCAATAAGATCTCAACCGCTACTTAATTTATTTGTGACAGAAAGGTTTTAAATTCAAAATTTAACTCTATAAAACTTTACGTACCTATTTTTGTAATTATTTTATATTGTGTTAACTTACTGCGTAAATTGTACAAAATATCTAATTGCACAATTTCACTTAAGATGATGATTATAAATGTAGTAAATATTGATAGCTGTCAACAAATTGTGAATTAATTCCAAACCTATATATTATTGTAAATTATTAATTTTGAACCAATTGTTACCCTTTAAACTCAACTATCAGTATATTATTCGCTTTGATCTGATGCGCCTCTAAGTCACCTCAAGATTTGTGGACCTCATGGTTTTGATTTCTTAAGATTTAACTCAAAAAGTGTATTAATAGATCAATTGATTGATCGTGAACTTGTCCGATTCATCTGAGTCATCTCAAGACACTTGAGCCTCACACTTTTATTCTCTTAAATTTTAGTCAAGTATCAAAACGCCTTAATAATTGAATTATATACGAAACCATTCTTAGAAAGTTCATATTTTCGATGTATAATCAGTAATTCATGACTTGCTACTAATTAAGTATACATGGTTCTAGAAATATATATACTAAATAAGTTCCATGGTTCTAGAAACAAAATCACTTTGTATACATAAATATTTATATATATACTAATTAAGTTCCATGGTTCTAGAAACAAAAGAAAAAGATAAAGAATTGGTCAACTCAAACACACAACTAGAAATTGTACAATAATATGTAAAATTAACATGGTGTATATATGCCTTTGATTGGGGAGATTTTAGTGTTTCAATCACAAAAATTGATTCATTTGGACATTAATGTACCTAGTTCTATGAATCTTGTAAGTTGTAACAATATACAGCCGCCAATATTGGAAGATGTGAAATAATATTGGACCAACTGAAAATTGTCTTCATTCAAAATTTATGATGAATTGTGAATAGTTTATTCCTAATTAACTAGATTAATTACAAGTTACCACTCCGAAATTTGAGAGAGTTGTTCAGATGATAATAACACTTCACATTTTGAATCTTAAGGTTGTGAGTTCGAATCACTTAATTGTAAGTTTATAAGTTCGAATCACCAAAAAAGACGAAAAAAGTAAAAATTCCTGAAGGAGAGATAAAAAACATTATTAAAAAAAATTTCGTGTCAAGTCAGAACTCAGAATCATACCATCAAATTGAAACAAAGAATAGAATAATATGGTTGTTGTCTTGGAATTTGGTTGACACCATGTGGTCACATGCAAAAATTTGGTTCTGCCATATATCCTTCGTCTGGTTTGATTTTGTAAAATAAATTTGTTTCATAGTTTAATCAAATTACATATGGATTTTTCTACAAGTATATTTGGGATTGAGACATAGCTGTCATGAGACTATTTGGAGACTTATTTGGTCAATATATCATTGAATTTTATGATATGGTCCAAATTTGTCATCTAACAATAGTTGAGGTAAATATTATTCATGTTGTTGTAATATTAGTCCAAATATACCTTTATTTGCCAGCATGTTGTTATAATTATCTTTTATCAATTTTCCTTTCATTACTATAATCTTGTCTTGAGTTACCGATATATTGATGCAAATGATTTAAAAACTAAAATTGAATCGATAAAATTTTATCAGATGCAGAAATTTAATTTATTGTGTACTTCTTGCTTCTTCATTGTTTGAATTCTATTTAACATAATTTGAGGCTCGGAGATAGAACACAAATTTTCGATAAAATCCATCAGAAAATGACTTAAACATTCTCGACAAACTTTTTATTGGTAATTTCACATTTCCTTCGACATTTTCTCGAAATTGTCATCTTCTTTTTGAAGTAGTTGAGAATTTAACGATCAAAAACAAATATATTTAAAAAAGTATAATATATAACATACGTAAATAAGATAAGTATGCAAATATGGAAAGCAAAATAAGACTTTTACGTCTTATTAAAGGGAAAATACAAAGAAATTTCATTATATTTTGACGTTTTATGAAACATAAGTTAGAAAATATTAGGCTTCTAGAAGGCGTTACTTCTAGACAGAGGAAACTTTTCTAAATATTATTTTAGCATTTTAAAAAAAAAAATTGGTCTAAAATAATTGATGAATTAAATAAAGTTCTAAGAAGTTTTTATAACTTTTTATTAGTCAATTTAAGAAGAGATAAAAATTTGGAAAAAAATGATTATTATTTTCTTGCATTACAAGAAAGAATTGTTTAATTGTTTCCCTCCATCTTTAATATACAATGATTAATGAATAGTCACATAATGCATATATATACACATAATATATATATACACATGCTAATTTGGTTTGAACTGATGATGCATATCTAGACGCCTTAACTCATCTTTGAATACTTTAACTTACAAAATGATCATTTAGACACCTCCAAACTTTATGTGTCACATCAGCGTCGAATGTCCACGAGACACAATAGAAACGAGTTGAAATGTTCAGATATATGTAATTCTTAAAGTTAGAGTATTTAGTTGTCAATTAAAATCATATTAAGATGTTTATCTATATATTATGTCTAATGAATAAATTAAACTAACATCTTATATGTTCATGACTTCATTCAAACATTTCAATAGAAAAGAAAATGCAATTAAATTAATTTTCCAATCTAGTTTACTAATGAAGCCAAAGCACTGTTAGGGTTTTGCCCTGATTTTCTTACCATAATTTAAGATTTATTTTTCCTTAAAGAAAAAACAAAACATTACCATAAATGTTTTTACTTTTCTTGAAAGGAAAATATAATATTATTTCATATTTGGTTTATTCTCTCCTTTAGGACTCTTTTTCTTACTAGAAAAGGTTTTAGGACTCTATAAATATAGGCTTGTTTCTTCTAACACATAACAATAACATCCACAATGTAGTCGTTTAAGAGTCTTGTTTATGGGGAGATTTTCTCTCTATAGTTTCTATGCTTTTGATTAGTTTTTAATTATGTAGGCCAATTGGTCATATCCTACAATAATATATTTCTTTTAGTATAATTTTATGTGTCGTCTAATTTATCGTCATATGATTTGCAAATTATAAGCTTCCGCATGACGCCCTAATCACCCTTCAGAACCCAACAAGCACACCTTTGATTGTGAAGTTTACAAATAATATTCTACATTACATGAGATAGATAGAGAGAGAGAGTCGTTGACAAATGCAGATAGAAAATGTAATTGTTTCTTCTTCATTAATGTAGTGCAATAAAGCTTTTTTTTACATAGTCAACAGTCAACACATCATATACGTAAAATTCAAACAAAAAAAATCAACACATTAAATATATGATCATCAAAGAAAAATATATATATTTTTGTGGATTTATTAAGGAAAAGGAAGACTCTGAAACTCTTGACCATATATATCATAGGGTAAAAAATGAAAATAAACTAAAGGATCAGATGAGTCATTTGATTTTGAGCTTAACATGTGTTTCTCCATTAAAATTAAAGGTAATGGGAGGGGTATATTTGAATCGAAAATACAACAGAAAGGCCAAGGGTATAGTTGAAGGGAAAGTTTAACGAGAGTTATATTTAAACTATATTTGATAGTACATGAGTATGTTTGACCTTTTTTCAATTATATTGTGCATGCATTAGTTATTTTACATTATATCATGTATTAAATATTACATAAAATCCTTCATATAATCATAGTACTCATATTAATTATACACATTTTAAATTACAAATTAAGCAATTTCAATCTGGCTCTGGGTTAACTAGCAGATTTTGTATTTCTTTGTTGAATGTTATCTCCCGAATAAGGTTTTTCTTTAAGCTGGATTATACACGAGGCCAAGGGTACATTTGAATTAGAGCAACTTTCACATATAGCAAACACAAAATTCATATTTGTATGCTATAGCAAAATTTGCATAATTGCGCTCCATAGCAAACATAAATATGTATATTTCGCTATACATATACAAAAGAAAGCAGTTGTATAATCTGCTTAGGTATACATATACAAAAAGATCAATTGTATAAAGTGAGAGAGGCGAGTGAGTGAACGAGATCTGGGAGAGTGGAGAACGAGATCTGGGAGAGGGGAGAGAGGGGAACGAAAATATATGTATATACACAATTTTCACGCATTTTATACATTTGCGTTTTTGTATAAAGTGAGAGAGGCGAATGAGAGAGCGAGATCTGGGAGAGGGGAGAGAGGGGAACGAAAATATATGTATATATACAATTTTCTCTCGCTTTATACAAACACAAACGCATTTTATACAATTTGCGTTTTTTGTATAAAGTGAGAGAGGC
>JAJOOR010026780.1:0-13124 GCA_036250505.1 Solanum acaule
CCCCCCCCCCCCCCCAAACTTCTTTCCCTAAAAAGACAGCTAAGAATATATAAATTTGTGGTAACACCGGTTTTACATGTCCTACACCATTTGGATTGCTCTGTCTCCTATCCCATCCATAACAAGTTCTCCATTTTCATTGGCATTTTCTGATGCATCAAAAAAAAAAATTCTCTTTGTTGCAATGACAAATAATGGAACGATAAAGAAGTTTATAGCAGATTGACATGTACTTTTTTCCATGCTTTATTTGTTAAAGTTTATGAAGATTTAGCGACTACATAAACAACTTATTAAGAAAATCTGATTAATAATTTGTAAAAATGCTTGTCTGATTTTTAGAAATAATTATTTAGTGATACGCGAGAAAATTACAAGAAAGAGAAGAAACTTTGTCATGATTTGATTGAAAAAGATGCATGGTCTTGTGGCTTTGCACTGGACAGCAGACCACAATCATCATGAAGATATATCTTTTTTCACTAAATAAACAAACTCTTTCACTCAAGCATAACGGATATACCATATGATTTCCTACAATTAACATACAAGATTTCCAAAGAAATCTGACCAGTCGTAATACTATATCACAAAGTTTAGCAGGAAAGACAAATGAAACCCTCAAATAAGCCAAACATGATCTGCTGAATATACAGGAAAATCATGTAAAAGGAGGTGCAAAAGAGCCACATACGCCACCATGTCACTAACACAGATTTTCTAGATGTCTTGTAAAGGCGGCTTTTCATATTGAGGACTTCCCTCTACTCTCGCATTTTCCCAATACATCAAATAGATTTCAACTACTACAACGTGTCTTTATTTTTTCCATATTCCTGTCTGAAAGTTAAATATTCCTGGTACAAACTCCAAATGTAACGAGCTAGCTCTCTTCTTCGTGTTTCTTTTGATGGACCCAATGTCTTTCTTTTTCCCTATTTCTTTTATTAACTGCGGGAAATCCTGGGTACAATGAAATATATTGTCCTAGTTTTTAATCAAGTAAAACTCAAACAAATACCCACGAACTTGCTTCCCGAGATTTACTCCTTGAAGACACCAAAAATATATTATCCTAGTTATCTCTCCTTTTGTTTATTCTCCACAGTTATTCAACTTCAACAAATCCCAAAGAAATATTGAAAGGGATGGAATGGTTCCAAGCAGACACATTTAGACAAATTTAGAAGATAACGTCTATTTTTACATGAAAAAAGGCTTTAGATGCACAAAAAAGAATTTAAATGTGAGTTTTCCAATCTCACCTTAATGGTTCCACCATATATCATGATACTTGGCCTATTTAGTCTTCCCATCGCCATAATTGTACCTGGCATCTGCCATATTACAACAAGAAGTTATTATTTCGATGAGATACAGCATGAAAGGCAGCTGGAATTAGACAAGAGAAGAAAATGATTAGGGGGTAGCTCAATGGTTTGGGTCCTGTTACCAAGAAGAGTCTCATTCTTTTCACTCCATCAAAACTACTCAATACCACCCGCCCTAACCGCTAAAAATAGAACTACAATACTATAGCATGTGCATATAGATTGGTAGAAGTTTAGTGAAAGAGAACACCACAAAAGCACAATAGAAGCAAATTGCAGGAAATTGTATACAAGCCAGAAAGTTATATTTACTTAATCTTGAATTGCTATGTGAAATTTTTTAACGTATTACAAATTAACTTGAGTGTGTTATAACTGTGGGCAGATGTAAGGGGCGTAAGGTCGCCGAAAATAACATTATATATACAAGATCAAATTAGATGTTGAATCCTCTTGGCTTCTTCGTGTGATTTACTTATTTATATTTTGAATCCATTTGGTGAAGATCCTAGCTCCACCACTGGTTATAACCAGTGCAGGTCATGGGAACAACTTTTTTAAAAAAAAAAGCATGTAACATGTCAGATAAAAATATTTGGTATTTTGAAGTAATTGCATAACTGAATAAATCTTCACAGCAGAAAGTCACCTAATATCTGGAATTCATGTCTTTTTTGCTTTCTCAAATTAAATCAAATCCACAAACTTTTATACAAAAATCTTTAAAATAATATACTTTAATACACTTCTAGTTGGAAGTGTTGTAGTTCCAAGAATCAATATTCATTCCGGAAATCAACCAAGAATCTTATCTACTCAAAGAAATATAACCTAAACAAGAGAGTGTGAGTCCATACAAGGATAGACAGTGATTTGTTGAAAGTAAAACAGCAAATGCATTAAATATATCTATAAAATTGCAAAACATACATCTTTTTCTCCACAATAATAGCAAAGTTTGCATCTTTTATTCAAATAATAATTGAATACTCTTAACCTATGTTGCTCGGACTCTTCAAAAATGTCAAGGGGTGCGTGTCGGATTCGCCAAAAGTAGTGTATTTTTGGAGAATCTGACACGGGTGCGGAATCGAAAGTGAAGAGTCCGCACAACTTAGCTCCTAACTCAACAACAATAACAGCGTACCCAATGTAATCCCACGGGTGGGGTTTAGGAAGGGTAGAGTGTAGGCAGACCTTACCCCTATCTCCAAAAGACCCTCGACCCAAATACTTTAACTCACAATTAAGAATAAGGTTCACAATTTCGCAAATTATCAGGAACATCAAAAAATTTTCAAAAAAACAGAATCTTTCAACAAGGAAGCACTACCTAGAAGGGAATAATTCAGTAAGGAGTTACATTTACGCACTGACGATGTATGTAAATCCAAAACAATTTATCCAAATCAGGTAGATTAAAAGACAATCACATGCATTAATATATAACCTGCAAATGTGGTAATTAACAACAGTCGCATTACACTAATAGAGTAAGTTCCTTACTCTATCACTGCATATTTTTAAAAATTCTTTCTACAAAAAGAATAAAAGAGGCTCACATTCTTATCACATCCAGGAATGGCAATATTCCCATCATACCACTGAGCAGACATGACAGTTTCAATACTATCAGCAATCAAATCTCTTGACTGCAAACTAAAACACATGCCTCTAGTCCCCATAGAAATAGCATCACTAACACCAATAGTATTAAACCTGAACCCCACCATGCCAGTTTCTGTAACCCCTTCTTTAACAGCTTCAGCAAGCTTTAACAAATGCATATTACAAGTATTGCCTTCATACCAAACAGAGGATATCCCAATTTGGGGTTTGTTCATATCCTCATCAGTTAATCCTACTCCATACAGAATCGCCTGTGAACCACCCTGGGACTTGGGTTGAGTAATGCGGCTGCTGTATTTGTTGAGTTGCTGAGATGGGTCTGTTGAGGTAGTGGTCTGTGGTGGTGGTGGGGTGGATGTTTCGGTTGAAGCTCGGATGGTGAGAGTGGGTGGTTTTCTTGAGTGGGCCCTACATTTGGGGAAAAGGGGGCTGAAAGCTGGGGTGGTGGTGGTGGTGGTGGTGGTGGTGGTGGGGTATATAGTGGGGGAGAGAAAATGGGCTTGCATAGTGGCGGAGATTGGCTGTAAGTGACGGCGGAGAAGCTGTTCAGAGGGTTTTTGTGGGGGATTAGAGACAAAAATAGATATTGTCAATTGTCAGGGTGGGTAGTGTTGGAGTGAGATAAGTAAGAATTAAAGAGATGAACGATAGAGAAAGAAATTATAAAATTATATAGGAAAACATGATTCATGATATGGATTTCTATTTTATTTATTTATTTCGTTTTTTCATTTGGTGTGTATTACATTGTATTGTATTGCGGTTTCAATTAAATTTAAGTAGTTCACTTCAAAATATCTAGATATTCACTTGTTTCCTTATTTTGTTATTTTAGAAAAATGATGAATGTGATTATCTTTTGTAAGTAGAAAATATGTCCATAAATAGAGTAACACCATGTTTTCACAAGTGAGGAGACCCTTTTTCAACGTTAATACAATAACTTTACACATTAATATGAAATTTGACACATTTAATATCAAGAATGTTGTAAAAGATAGAGATCTTCTAAAGACATTGCTTAAAGAATCAGAAGAAAACTTGCAGAATGTGCTTAATGAAATCCAGTAGGAAAATGGTATTTTTGAAAAGGAAACTGAATGAAGAAGAGAAAAAAAAAAGTAATTATTGGACGTTGTTATGTGATCTTTTGATTTTCTATTTGATTTGGAAATGTTTTATAGTTGATTAGTTATTAATTGTTTTTTCTTAATATTAGTTTTTATGTAGTATGGTTTTAGGATTTTAGTAGTTTGAATTTGTTATGTAGTACGTTTTACAATTGTAGTTTGAATTTTAGTACGGAAAAGGGTCAAAAATATTCTTAAACTATCTGAAATAGCTCATGTTAATCCTTAAATTATATTTCAGCTCAAAACTACCCTTTCCGTCAAACTATTGGGTCAAAAGTGTCCTTCTTATTAACGGAAGTTGTTAAATGCCACATGGATGCCACATTGCGTGCCAATAGGGTTCCACTGCCACATAGACTAAAAGGAAAAGGGTCAAAAATACCCTTAATCTATCCGAAATAGCTCATATTTACCCTTAAACTATATTTCGGCTCAAAACTACCCTTTTCGTCAAACTATTGGGTCAAAAGTGCCCTTCTTATTAACGGAAGTTGTTTAATGCCATGTGGATGCCACATAGATGCCACATTGCACGCCAATGGGTTCCACTGTGGCTTAATTACTCATTTTTCCCTTATTTCATTATTTTCCAGAAATAATTTCATCCCTTCTCCCTCATTTCGCGGCTAGGGTTTCACAGTTTTCTTCGTCACTAGGTTTCAAAGTGGATATTTGTGGTTGTAGGTTAGTAAATCTTTTTTCTTATTTTATTATGTTTACAACCACGAATATCCACTTTGAAATCCAGCCCTGAAGAAAGCTATGAAACTCTAGCCGCGAAATGAGGGGAAAGTTGTGAAATCCTAACTATCATGCTTTGAAATCGTAAACATAATAAAATAAGAAAAAAGATTTACTAACCTACAACCACGAATATCCACTTTGAAACCCAGCCTCAAAGAAAGCTATGAAACCCTAGCCGCGAAATGAGGGGAAAGTTGTGAAATCCTAACTATCATGCTTTGAAATCGTAAACATAATAAAATAAGAAAAAAGATTTACTAATTAACCTACAACTACGAATATCCACTTTGAAACCCAGCCACGAAGAAAATTGTGAAACCCTAGCCGCGAAATAAGGGAGAAGGGGTGAAATCGTTTTTGAAAAATAATAAAATGAGGGGGGAGAGTAATTAGGATTTAGGGATTTAATTTATGTGGCAGTGGAACCCTATTGGCATGCAATATGGCATCCACATGGCATTTAACAACTTCTGTTAATAAGAAGGGTACTTTTGACCCAATAGTTTGACGGGAAGGGTAGTTTTGAGCCGAAATATAGTTTAAGGGTAAATATGAGCTATTTCGGATAGTTTAAGGGTATTTTTGACCCTTTTCCATTTAGTCTATGTGGCAGTGGAACCCTATTGACGTGCAATGTGGCATCCACATGGCATACATGTGGCATTTAACAACTCCCAATAATAAGAAGGGAATTTTTGACCCAATAGTTTGACGGGAAGGGTAGTTTTGAGCCGAAATATAGTTTAAGGGTAAATATGATCTATTTCGGATAGTTTAAGGGTATTTTTGACCCTTTTCCGATTTTAGTAAGATTAGTTCCTTTGTTGTTTATGTGAATTTATTGTAACTTCTGACATTTTTATTAATATTTGATTTATTTTTTAAGTTTTGTTGTAAACTATGAGTAATACACTATTCACTCTATCCCATTTTATGGAGTGCTCTTTTCTTTTTAGATCGTCGCAAAAAGAGTGTAACCTTACTATAATTAGACACAATTTTAACTTTAAAATTAATTTTTTACCCTTAATAAAATGATTTTCAATCACACAAATATCTCAGGATTGTTTTAAACCACAAGTTTCAAAAGTCTTCATTTTTATCTTAAACATTGTGTCAAGTCAAACGGTGTCACATAAAATGGGACAGAAGGAGTACCAGAATATAGATCAAAAGATGTGGAGAGTAGATTGTAGATATCATCGTATTCAAATGTCTTACAATAGTGAATGACAATCCTATTTATAAGTTGAGAAATCACTTCAAATATCGTTATATTAATGCCCAAATTAATAGATATATTTTTATCTAAAATGGTTCCAAACTTAGGAAATATGTATAGATGAATGTAAGTAATTCATGTATTAATTAAATGGTCAATTCACCCATTCAATAAATTTATAACACTCGCGCTTGGATGTCCATAGATAAAGTGTGCCGTTAAAACCTTACTAGGAAAAATCTCACGGAAAAAAGTCTATTGAGTAAAAAAGGCTACACACATCTCATAATACGCCTTTAATGTTGCCTCATTAAAAGTCTTACTAGGAAAATTCAATTGAGACAAAATCATGATTAAGAAAAATAGTATAACATGTGTTTCACTCCCTCTGATGAAAGCGTTTCTTTATATCTCAGAGATGACGCACTTCAATCTTATATCTCAACTTCTAAAATGTTGATGTTGACAATTCCTTAATGAATAAGACTGCCATATTATTATTTGAACTTTTATCTCACCATTTTGATAAAGATCATGTGTGAAAAAGAAGTTTGGTGAAAGAAGTTTTGTGTCGTCTCCTTTAATTGCATTCTCCATTCTAACAAGTCATACATGCAGCAATATGTTCGTACTTGGTGACTGGAATATCGGTTTTCAAAGAAAAACTACACATTTCCTAAATGTGATGGGTCGTTGGTCCCAATCAAGCACATTTTCGACTTACTTCACGAATGAATATTATTTCTGCATGAGAAAAGGTGGTGTAATTAACGATCCGAGCCGTCTTTATTTAAATACGTCTCATGCGAAGTCTCAAAAATGTCTTGAATTTTGATGTCAAATTAAAACTGAGGCACACAACGAAATTACTTAAATCTGAATTGATCTGAGCTGACGTCAGCTTGCCATAGTAGAAAATCTTCCACTATGACGACACCGCTATAGCGGGATTGATAGACGAGACCCTAATTAAGTGATGCCTTTTATTTTCCTCCCACTTTTCAGGAGAAAACAGACGAGGATTACTCTAAAAATATTTCTCGAGCCACTCTAAGCCTGAGAACAATGGAATAGAGGATTTTCAGCGCAAAGAAAGTTACAATTATCATTTCAAATTCATCCATTTTCAGCTCCCGAACCACATACTGTATAAATATTACTACCTCTCCAGGCAGGTACATACTCAACTTATCCATAACTTACCACCATAGAATATCATCTAACAACTTTCAACAGGCCAATATTTTCAATCAAGTGCCTTACCATCCTAAGCAACAATAACCAATCATGATTTCATCCCTCGAAACTTCATGCCCGAAGGATTATACATGAAATCTCCGACAATCTACAACGTGTTATGCAAACAAAGTTAAGTCTAACCACTCAGTTAAGCCTAACTTATTTGGATATCAAGCAATTGCTGAACATGAGCTTCTAGCTTCGTGGGGTGAATCTTGAAGAATGTAGGCTTGAAATTCGTAGGGTTTTACTCTCTTTGCACTGGAATCCATCCTCTCTATGGTTCATAAGCTTGGAGCAACATAGGATAGTTTTTTGAGTAACCCTTGTCTATTTTACCAATGAAGAGTAAGAGGAAAATAATAAAAAAAACATATTTTCTAGGGTCTGAGCCTGTCTGTCCCGCTATAGTAACCATGCAACTGCTACAACGGCGCGCCATAGCCGGAAAATTCTCACTATGGCATGATGTGTCAACCCAGATCAATTTGTAATTTGAAATTTCGTCATGTCACCCCAATTTAATTGGGCAATGTGTTTCAAAAAAAATTGAAATTTCGCACGAGGTATCGTTCGAATAACAGCGAAATAGGTCGTTACATCAAATAAACTGAAACAATTATTTATTTCTAATTTAATCATGTCTTTAATAAAAGATTTAAGGGGGATCCCGAATAAGGGAAAATTTATAATTTTATTGATTTATCTTGAAATAAGAAATATTGAGATTTTTATTCTACATAAAATATAATATAAAAATAATATTATAATAATTATCATATGGCGGAATGACCTGAGTGACCTTTATACTTGACTAACATTGTAAACTAGATCATTCTACTTCACGAAGTTTCAACTAGACACTTGAACTCGTTCATGTAACGACCTAATATGTCGTTATTCAATAGGAATCTCGTGATGAGTCCCAAAAAATTTTAAGAATACGCTGTCATTTTAAATTGGAGTGACACAACAAAATTTAGGATTTGAAATTTGATCTGGGATGAAGTTATTCATAGCAGGAATTCCTGCTATGGCGGCATGTCAGACGCTATAGTGGAGTCACCAGGGCAGAAACAAGGAAATGCAAATTCTTTTAATTTTCCTCTTTCTTTTCAGTAGTAAAACATACGAGGACTACTCCTAAAACCTTTCAAAAGCTGGTCCAAGCTTGGGGACAAGGGAGAGGAGAAATTCTAGTGCAAAGTAGATCAAATCTATCAATTTTTTATCTACGTCCATCATAATTTGTCCCACGAAGTCAAAAAATCGTGTTAAGAGTTTTTCAATAGTTGTTTGGCGTTCAAGTAGGCTAGGTTATTCATTGAGTAGTTAGATTTATCTTTACTTATATCATATCTTGTATATTATCGGAGATTGCATGCATAGGTCATTAGGCACAGATCAGAATAGTCGAATATGAAGTTATTTATGTCTTAGATTAATGATAAGCTTTATTATCAATGTTAACCTTGTGATGATTGCTTGGTGTTATTCTAGGAAAGTGAGTTGTGGAAAATTGGGTTCCAAACCAAAAATTGTCTGAAGGTTGGTGATGATTATTGTGTCCCAAGTTAAGTTGTATGCATGTTAGTTATCTCTATAATGAAACATGTGATATGCATGTTGGGAAACCATAAGGATCGAATATAAACTAATGGATTGTTGATAATCTTATGTAGTGAGGGTGTTTGTTTACTTGTATTTAATTTACAAGTGTGATTGGATTTCATTGTGATTGTGATTGTGACGGTTTGTGTATCCCTTAGTTGGATCGGGTACCAAGCCTGATACATGTTATCTCTTGATTAACTCAGATACGTTTTTGATACATTTTATCGATTCATTCAAGTACTACAATTAGTACATGTAGTATTATTAATTGGCTGGGGTACCACACTTAGTACAAGTTACTATTGGTTGACTTGGGTATCACGTCTGGTACACGTTACTATTAGTTGGCTCGAGTACGTTACCTAATATATGTTACTATATGACTGACTCAGGTACCACGCCTTGTACGTGTTTGATTATTCTCTCGTATGTTGATTTCATAAACGAATCAAGTTTATTTCTTCATAATGTGATTGTTATATGTTGGTCTTTGAGTGGCTGAAATTTGTGTCTAAATAATGGGATGATTCTTGTGTAGATCGAAATTGTATGTTAAAACATTGTAATAGGTGTCTTAATGATCCTTAGGGGCTTGAGTTGCTTGAAAGGTATGATGGATTAGTTATAGTTGGCCGTAACATTGTGAAACATATTCATGTAAACGTAAGTTTGGGTGAGTATAGGGAGTCAGGGTTATAATTCTGGTGGAGGTTATACATATATGTTATCTATTTTACTAAGTTGTAGTTATTAGGTCAAGCTGATAATTAGGGGTCTGTTGCATAACTTATTTGTTGGGACGATTTATCATTGTTAAAGGGGTTTGGAACATATCAAATAAGGGGGAGTGAGTCAAGGTGATTTAGTAGGAGGCTGGCCGACTGGTTAACAGGGTCAGTGAAGGGACTCTGGGTTTGATAAAATAAGTGGTGCGAGAAATCTCAATTTGATAGATGGTTAAGTTGTGATCTAATATGAGTGTGAAGTGACCTATATGGTACGATTGGCAATGAAAATGAGGTAGGAAGGATGAAATTAAGAGTTATGGGTCATGATGGTTAGATTGGGGATACTAAAAGTGTGTGGCTAAAGTTTGGATCTAGTGATTGTCATATTACATGTTTCGTTTTGAACAATTAATTTGATATTACATGGTCGGGTTGATCGATGATGTCTTCCAGTACGTGTTGTTTGTATTGATACTACGGTTGTTAGGCCACTTGGTATAGTTTGATTGTAGGGTCAATGATGTTTGTTAGATGAAGATGATCTCCGACAATTTCTACTCTTCTTCCTTCATGGTGGAAACTGTGTCTATTTAATATAAATCTTGTATTCTCTTAGAAACTCTTATACCTATTTAGACTAGTTCCTTGGAAAGAGTTTGCGTATTTCTTGACAAAAACATTTTATTTTTATCAAGGTTGAGTATTTTTAACATTTAAATAGGGTGTTAACTTTCATTTTTATTCACTTCCGCATTTAATGTCCAGTTGGGGGTAAGAGTTCTCCTATCTAGGTGTTAGAGTATGTGCCACACGACCCGATGGATTGAATCGTGACAGTTCAAAATAAGAATTTTAATCCACTTAGTCAATGCATGTTCACTTGCTTTGACACGAGTGATACATCATATCCACGTCAGAAAATTAATGCCATATCATATCAATATTATTGACCATGTCATTTTTATATTCATCTACTAACTTTTTTTTTTATTCTTTATTTCTTTTTTAACATTTGAATTTTATATGAAATTTTTTAATGTGGCTAGAAATGATATTTTGTAAAAATTAATAGCCATCTTTTCCATTATAACTCACTAAGGAGCTCCACCACTATTATGATGCATTAGAACAAACAAATCAAATGGAACACATACGAAAATATATAAAAATACAAAATATGAAATCGTCTAAGAAATGAAGCTCACCGAAAAGTGGAACACGAAAGGGTAAAGTTCATCGGAGTTGCAATTTCCGGCATGTAACAATGCCTAATTACAACAACAACTCACACATACACATAAATAAATACGTGTGACCATAAAAAAAATTGATTGATTTTAATGAGTGTGCCGAAAATATAGATTCAAATAGATTGAGTCTATGTTGGAGGAAACGAAGAAAATAATGATCCTAAGACATTGCTTCAATGATGAAAATGGTGGAGCAATGCCAGAAAGGTGTATACATAGTCAGATCTAAGATTTCAAGGTGTAGACTACCATTTTCAAGTATAAATCTAGTGTTTAAAGATTCGAATAGATCGGGTCTATGTTGTAGGAAATGAAGACAATAATGATCATAAGACGTTGCTTCAATGACGAAAATATCAGAGCAATGCTAGATGTATACACGATCAGATTTGAGATTTCAAGGTGTAGACTAGGGATGGGCGTTCGGTTTTTTGGTCGGTTTAATCAAATTTCGGTTAGGTTCTTCGGTATTCGGTTTTAGAAAAGTGTGCACCATATTTCAAACCAAACTAGATCGGTTTGGTTCGGTTTTTTCTACTTCGGTTCGGTTTAGTTCGGTGTTTTTAAATTGGTTTTTCGGTGTCAACAAAAATAAAGAGAGAATATGATAAAGTAACAATTGTTATTCGCTTCACATTTCAAACTTCAAAGTAACAACTAACCGTCTAACAATAAAAGGTAAGAACATCAATTTGTTGTTCTCACTTCAAAGTAACAACATAAAATGATAAAATCATAAAGTAGAAAGTAGAAACACCAAGTTGGTGCTCAAACTTGAATTAAATTGAGTTTTGTTTAGTTTAGACTTTAGGTCTTTAGGGTTTACTATTTTGTTATTTAGATTTTTGCTATTTAAGTTTAGGATCTAAATATAAAAATTGAAATGGGCCAAGTAAAGTTAAAAATTAAGTAATATAATAAATACTTTTAAATTTATTTAATAAAACTTCGGTTCTTCGGTGCACCGTAGTTTCGGGATCCTTACACCGAACTCCAAACCGAAGAACCGAAGTTCCGAAAAAAAAACCGACACCGAAGAACCGAATTTTTCGATTCGGTTCTGTTTTTCGGTATTTATGCCCACCCCTAGTGTAGACCATCATTTTCCAGGTATAAATCTAGTGTTTATAGATTCGAATAGATCGAGTCTATGTTAGAGGAAATGAAGACAATAATGATCCTAAAATGTTGCTTCAATGACGAAAATGTCGGAGCAACGCCAGAAAAGTGTATACACGGCCAGATCTGAGATTTCAAGGTGTAGACTACCATTTTTAAGGTATAAATCTAGTGTTTTACCATTATTAAAATATTTTCTCATTCAATTATTTTTTAGATCTTATTCTGATTTTAAGTTAATTTAATACACATACTCACAGTCGCTTTTAAGAGAGTGTTGTCACAGACTCAGTCCTATTGAGAAAAATAAATGCCATATAAGTTCGATCAACCATTAAAGAAGCTTAAAATTCTTACTTTAAATGAGTTCAAATATCTAGTTGAAACTTCGTGAAGTTGAAGGATCCAATTTACAATGTGAGTCTAATATAAACGCCTCACAAGTCATTTCACCTTATAATATAAAGAGTCCATAAATTTGTAATCCTATTTATATATATATATATATATATATATTTGAAGCATTAGATAAATAATTATATAGTTTATATTTTGAAATTCTAACTCAATTATCTCACCAATTAAATGGTCCCTAAATATTAGAATTTTCCATATAATTTCGAAAAGAAAGATTCATAATCAAAAAATTAATTCATATATTTCAAAGTCTCAAGTATATTAGTATAAAAATATGCATATATATATATAATAATATATTACTAGTAAATTATAATTTAAATAGTAAAATAATTAAACCATGCAGTCTGACAAACTATATTAAAATTCTTGTATATTTCGATTCTTATGTAGTTGGACTACCTCTAAGGATATTGACTTGCTTGATCTATGACTGGGCGGACCACCGCCAAGTTAGTGATCCTGTAACGTTGGTATCAGAGCAAATCCTATTTATATATATATATATTTGAAGCATTAGATAAATAATTATATAGTTTATATTTTGAAATTCTAACTCAATTATCTCACCAATTAAATGGTCCCTAAATATTAGAATTTTCCATATAATTTCGAAAAGAAAGATTCATAATCAAAAAATTAATTCATATATTTCAAAGTCTCAAGTATATTAGTATAAAAATATGCATATATATATA
>JAJOOR010026781.1:0-16138 GCA_036250505.1 Solanum acaule
TGAGTGTTAGGATATGGGACTAGGGCTCATCCTCTCGGGCTGAACCTCATGTCGACCCACTCCTTAGGCCATCAGTCTAGTGGTCTTGGTTTCGCGACCTCCCTCTCGGGCAAGCCGAAAACACATGGGTGTCTTTGTATTTGCAACTACAAACCCTTTAGGTTAAACCACAACCACTAGGTGAAATCACTTTTAAACTACATCTAACCTATCAGCATGCAAGACCCAACAATAATATTAACACATATTTGCTAAATCACACCCCAAGAATGGGGGTTTCTAGCCACACATCAAGAAATAATAAAATACACCTAAAATGATACTAAAATCAAATGGGTATAAGAAATTAAACCTTGATTTAAGCAAAGGAAGAAGAATGGAGAAGACCCACTTCCAACTTGGGGAAGATGAAATCCTTCTTTCTTCAAGTCTCCCAAAAACCCTCTCCAAACTTGAGAGAAAATATCCAAAAAAGTACTACTATATTCTGAAAATAATAATAATGGCTCGGAACTTATAAAATTAATAACAAGTTAAGTATTTATAGCTATCAGAAACTAACGTAAGCGGATCTTTCGGCGAAGTTAGTCGATGCCGCCGAATGACTTGATGACTCACCCTTTTTCTGTTTCGTCGTCGTTTCATGCTTGCCTTCAGCATCTTCATGTTCTGGACCATTGGGCGGTATAGTACTGCTTCGTGGAACTATTCGGCGACACGCCGACTGCCTCTTTCATCGCCTTTTTTATCCTCTTCCTTCAGGGCTTCACATACTGGAACAAAGTGTGGAATCTGTCCATTCGGCGAATTGCCAAAGGTTCTTGGCGATGCTCATGCTTCAGCTTCTTCGTTCTTTTCAGCTTTTTTTTTTCTTTTTGCACCTAAGTGTCCATGCTTCCACTAAAACTTCAAATACCTGAAACTTAAGAGTTTTCCATCAGATATTGAGACAAAATAAGCATTCGTGGATATTTCTATCAAAATAAATCCCTAAATGAGTCCAATTTGTGGACTCAACAACACCCCCAACTTAAAATTTTTCTTGCCCTCAAGCAAACTCAAGTATCGGATGTGAAATAGAATTTTTCAAATGGTTTGAAATGACTGGTAGGATTGAAAATTGTGCTGAGTCATTACAAGTTATCATTAATAAATAGTACACTACTTCTAACAAGATTGTAGAATCTATTACCCCTCCTCTTGAAGGAATTAATATTCCTATTGCACGTACAGTGATCAAAGCTTCTCCTTTCAAAGAAAAAGGTGATAAGACAGGTAGTTTGCTCACATCTATAGATATAGACCGAGTAGTTGAACAAAATAATTACTCTAACCAAATCCTTCATATTATCTCCAAGCAAATAGAAGATACTAAACCTACCATCAGTGGAAGACCGACTTCGGCTTCAACTTCATCCAGCCATAATATTGAAACCTATCCTGGATTCAAAATCCCTGAATTTTCCAAAGAAAGATTCCCTAAACTTTCTCATACTTTTGAGGTAACAGGAAATATCATTGAGAAAATCAATGCACAACTTAACAACTTTAACATCTCTATAAAAGATGATAAAACACCAAAAACGGTTTCTACTCTTCAGAAAGAACCAATTTCCACTCTCCAGGAGAAATCCTCCCTCCTCCAAAAACTTTCTAGTAGTCGTTTTTATAACATGAAAAACTACCATAACAAACCTTCTTTCCCAGATTTGCAGTATGAGGAAAATGCCTTCTTATCCACTTCCGCTCATGAAGGAAGAAGCATCACTGAATGTAATATCGATGGCCTAGCTGAGCATCAAGTATACAATAAAATCCATGAAATGGCAGTTGCTATTACTGCATATAAAATGCGTGGATCGGCAGACAGGGATGCTGCTGACATGATCATTGCAGGTTTCACAGAAATGTTGAAACATTGGTGGGATAATTATTGCACTGATGAGATTAAGCAACTCATTATTAATGCCACTGCAACAAAGACAATAGTAAAAATGGAAGGAATCACACAATCCACTTCTAATGTCACGAGAGAAGATGTTTGTGCCACTCTTCTTTACCATATCGCTAAGCATTTCATTGGAGAACCAAAATTATTCCAAGATAGGAGTCTCCAAATTCTGAGTAATCTAAGTTGTCCAAACTTAGACAACTTTATCCATTACAAATATGCCTTTCTCAGCAAGGTTATGATTGGTCCAGATTGCAATTTGGATTTCTAGAAGGAACACTTCATCAGCGGTTTACCCCCGCTCTTTGCAGACAAAGTTAGGACAAAGATCCAAGATCGCAATAATGGAAGTATTCCTTATAGAAATCTCACTTATGGTGATTTGGTAAGCACCATTAATGTTGTAGCACTTGAGCTTTGCACAGATATTAAGCTCAAACATCAGCTCAAGAAAGAACAATCTTCTTCTAGAAAAGAACTTGGAAGTTTCTGTAGGGATTTTGGTTTTATCACTCCACCAAATAAGATCAAGAAAGAAAAAAAGGAAAAATCCCATAGAAACAAATCTCGGAGAAGAGATGATTCTACCAGGCCTAAGAAAAAGAAGTCTAGGTCCAAAAGGCCTAATGATGCCAAAGTAGATGTATGTTGGACTTGTGGCAAGACTGGTCACAAAGCCAATGAATGTCGTTCAAAAACCAAGAAGAAAAAAATCAATCTTCTTAATATCGATGAAGAAACCAAAGGTAAACTTCTTGCTATTCTTGACGAACCCTTTTCTGAATATTCAGGTACATTTGATTAATACAGTGATGATAAAGACATAGATCTTGATTATGATTCAAACAATAGTTAATCAGGAAAGGATTGTACTTGTACTGAGGTCTTTTGTACTTGTGATAATACACCTAACATCCGAGTACTTTATGATCATTCGAAAGAAGCTCTCTTTGATGTCATCCAACATATTGCTGATAATGAGGCTAGGAATCGTTTCCTCCTAGAACTCAAAAATATCATTCTCAATACAGACAAGGACAAACCTAAACCTCGTCCGATTGTTGAACCTTTTAGCATGAAGCAGGTGATGAATCGCTCTAGTAGCCATTCCGAGCCAACCATTTCAGATCTCCATCATGAAGTTTCCAATCTTAAAGAGGAAATTAGAAGTATCAAATATCGACTTTGTATCATTGAGACTGATATTCTCACCAACCAAGTTCCCAAAAGAACTATTCTTCAAGACCTTGAATCTGATCGAGATTCTTCACATGATAATGATGACAATATTGATAATGATCTTTCCAATATCAATAATGATCACCTTGCTGAACCTGTAGTCACAAATACAGGTAATAATACTTCTACTTCTGCAGCACCAGGAATTACTGTAATTTCATCAATAAGACCTCAGAGTCATCATATACCTATTAAGATAGTTATTAGTAAACATTTTGTTATTAACAAAATTGATTTTCTTGACAGTGGTGCAGATCGCAACTGCATTGTAAAAGGTATTATTCCTACTAAGTATTTGCAAAAAAGTACTTCAAAATTATACTCCACTACATGAGAACCTTTGAAAATAAATTATAAGCTTTCTAAAGATCATATTTGCAATAATGGTATTTGTTTAACAAATGATTTTGTTATTACTGAAGATATCAATGAAGATATTATACTTGGAATACCTTTTATCACTCAGATAAAACCTTATTTTACTGATTTAGAAGGTATTAATACTACTATTCTTGGAAAATATTTATATTTTCCTTTTGTCAAAACTCTCTCACAAGATAAAAGTAATTTTGTTAGAGAAAACACTGTTTTCCGTATTAATAACCTATCTCAACATATCACCTTTTTAAAGGATTAAATTCTTGTTAAAAAATCAAACAGATTTTAAAAACCTCGGAGATGGTTACCAAGATAGCCAATCTTCACAAGAGATTTGAAGAGGAAATATGTTTTGATTTTCCAAATGCATTTTGGGAACGAAAAAAACATATTGTGGATTTACCATACATTGAAGGATTCAATGAACAGGCTATTACCACTAAGGCAAGGCCTATCCAAATGAATCATGAAATAATGGAATTTTGTAGGAAAGAGATTGACACTCTTTTAAAAAATAAAATTATTAGGATTTCTAAATCACCTTGGAGTTGTTCTGCTTTCTACGTTAATAAAAACACGGAGAAAGAAAGAGGAGCACCAAGACTGGTAATTAATTACAAACCCTTAAACTCCATTTTAAAATAGATCAGGTATCCCATACCTAACCAACGAGACCTCTTGAAAAGGACTTTTAAAGCTAATGTTTATAGCAAATTTGATATGAAATTAGGTTTCTGGCAAATTCAGATTTCAGAAAAAGATAAATATAAGACTGCTTTCAATGTCCCTTTTGGGCAATATGAATGGAATGTAATGCCTTTTGGGCTCAAGAAAGCCCCTTCTGAATTTCAAAATATCATGAATTCCATATTCAATGATTATTCTTATATGTCAATTGTCTATTGATGATGTTCTTATATTTTCAGAAAACACTGATTCTCATTTCAAACACCTCAACACCTTCTTCAAAATTGTTAAGAATAATGGTTTAGTTGTTAGTGCCAAGAAAATGGTACTCTTTCAAACCACCATCAGGTTTTTAGGTCATGACCTTTATCAAGGCACTTATAAACCTATTTGCAGAACCATAGAGTTCTCTTCTAAATTTCCTAATGAAATTCCTAACAAAATTCAACTTCAGAGGTTTTTAGGAAGTTTAAATTATGTAGCTGATTTTATTCCAAAAGTCAAACAAGTTTGTGAGCCTTTGTATAAAAGGCTTAGGAAAAACCCAGTTCCTTGGAGTACTGAACAAACTCAAGCTGTCATTCGTGTCAAGACTTTAGTCCAAACTATCCCATGTCTAGGAATCCCAAACCCAGATGCTTTTATGATTGTTGAGACTGATGCATCTGATGCAGGTTATGGAGGAATTCTTAAACAAAAAGTAGATCCTGAATCTACAGAGCAACTTGTTCGTTTTACATTAGGAATCTGGAATTCCGCACAAAACAATTATTCTACTGTAAAGAAAGAGGTTTTATCTATAGTACTTTGTATCACAAATTCCAAGATGATCTTGTTAACAAAGAATTTTTACTTAGAGTAGATTGCAAATCTGCTAAAGAAATTTTACAAAAAGATGTTAAGAATTTTGTTACAAAACAAATCTTTGCTAGATGGCAAGCTCTACTATCTAGCTTTGATTTTGAGATAAATTTTATTAAAGGAGAAAATAATTCCCTCCCAGATTTCTTAACAAGAGAATTTTTACAGGGAAATAATGAGACCAAGCATGAGGCCCCTGAAGCCTGAAACATCTCAGAAGAATCAACAAATGGCTAGACCATTTGATATCCCAACTACAGGATTATTTCATCTCAGGCCAACTGTTCCTCAAAGGGCAAATATCATTATTGATAAAGGATTCCAGAATAGATATGCTGCTTTTGCAGATTATCCAAAATTGGAAGCAAAACCTCCAACCCCTACTAAATTAATCAATCAGAAGATTAACCAAGGATCAACCTCATCTTCAGTCCAAACCAAAGAGAGTTACACAATGAAGGCCCCTGAGACCTTTGCACAGGCAGTAAAACTAGCAAGAAGTTTACCTTTGGTTTCTTCATCGATATTAAGAAGATTGATTTTCTTCTTCTTGGTTTTTGAACGACATTCATTGGATTTATGACCAGTCTTGCCACAAGTCCAACATACATCTACTTTGGCATCATTAGGCCTTTTGGACCTAAACTTCTTTTTCTTGGGCCTAGTAGAATCATCTCTTCTCCAAGATTTCTTTCTATGGTATTTTTCCTTTTTGTCTTTCTTGATCTTATCTGGTGGAGTGATAAAACCAAAATCCCTACAGAAACTTCTAAGTTCTTTTCTAGAAGAAGATTGTTCTTTCTTGAGCTGATGTTTGAGCTTAATATCCGTGCAAAGCTCAAGTGCTACAACATTAATGGTGCTTACCAAATCACCATAAGTGAGATTGCTATAAAGAATACTTCCATTATTGCGATCTTGGATCTTTGTCCTGACTTTGTCTGCAAAGAGCGGGGGTAAACCGCTGATGAAGCGTTCCTTCCAGAAATCCAAATTGCAATCTGGACGAATCATAACCTTGATGAGAAAGGCATATTTGTAATGGATAAAGTTGTCTAAGTTTGGACAACTTAGATTACTCAGAATTTGGAGACTCGTATCTTGGAATAATTTTGGTTCTCCAATGAAATACTTAGCGATATGGTAAAGAAGAGTGGCACAAGCATCTTCTCTCGTGACATTAGAAGTGGATTGTGTGCTTCCTTCCATTTTTACTATTGTCTTTGTTGCAGTGGCATTAATAATGAGTTGCTTAATCTCATCAGTGCAATAATTATCCCACCAATGTTTTAACATTTCTGTGAAACCTGCAATGATCATGTCAGCAGCATCCCTGTCTGCCGATCCACGCATTTTATACGCAGCAATAGCAACTCCCATTTCATGAAGTTTATTGTATACTTGATGCTCAGCTAGGCCATCGATATTCCATTCAGTGATGCTTCTTCCTTCATGAGCGGAAGTGGATAAGAAGGCATTTTCCTCATACTGCAAATCTGGGAAAGAAGGTTTGTTATGGTAGTTTTTCATGTTATAAAAATGACTACTAGAAAGTTTTTGGAGGAGGGAGGATTTCTCCTGGAGAGTGGAAATTGGTTCTTTCTGAAGAGTAGAAACCGTTTTTGGTGTTTTATCATCTTTTATAGAGATGTTAAAGTTGTTAAGTTGTGCATTGATTTTCTCAATGATATTTCCTGTTACCTCAAAAGTATCAGAAAGTTTAGGGAATTTTTCTTTGGAAAATTCAGGGACTTTGAATCCTGGATAGGTTTCAATATTATGGCTGGATAAAGTAGAAGTCAGAGTCAGTCTTCCACTGATGGTAGGTTTAGTATCTTCTATTTGCCTGGAAATAATATGAAGGATTTGGTTAGAGTAATTGTTTTGTTCAACTACTCGGTCTATATCTGTAGATGTTAGCAAACTACCTGTCTTATCACTTTTTTCTTTGAAATGAGAAGCTTTGATCACTGTACCTGCAATAGGAATAGTAATTCATTCAAGAGGAAGGGTAATAGATTCTACAATCTTGTTAGAGGTAGTGTACCATTTATTAATGATAAGTTGTAATGACTCAGCACAATTTTCAATCTTACCAGTCATTTCAAACCATTTGAAGAATTCTATTTCACATCCGATTCTTCTCATATCAGCCATTCATAAATCTCTAAAGAATTCTCTTTGCCTAAGAGTGTAGGTAGAAACATACCATTTTATTCTTACCTGATTGTCAGGATGGATCCATTGTCCATGCAGGATGTTTGGATTGGGCTCAAAGGTTTTACTTGTCTTGAGCATGCCAAGCCAAGGTGGTTTGTCCTTGGGGGGTTCCATTTCACTTGCAGTGGGGCTGCCAGGTATATCTTGGTAAAATACTTTGGGTATGTTACCTGAAAAGTCTACTACTGTGACTTTACCTTTACTGCTGTCAGTAACAGAAATAGTTTCTTCCTCATCCTCCGGGGTTTTTGAAGAAGAAGGTGGCCTGGGAACGGATCTTGAGGGACACGAAGTAGAAGGAGACCAGGACGACCTTCGATTCGAAGAAGATCTCCTTGCATGATTGTCTAAGAATTTGAGTTCTATAGACCCATCTGGAAATTGGATGACTCTTTCAATCTGAAATCTTTCATAATGAGACGCAAAAGGTTGAGTTATGTTCTCAAAGCGCCAGTCATTGCTGGAGAGTA
Source organism: Solanum acaule (assembly GCA_036250505.1). Lineage (NCBI taxonomy): Eukaryota > Viridiplantae > Streptophyta > Magnoliopsida > Solanales > Solanaceae > Solanum > Solanum acaule. The sequence continues at coordinate 7,807 of JAJOOR010026781.1, forward strand.
TATCTTTCCATTGGAGAGGTCGAGGAACAAAGATAGAACTATGTTCATGGTTGGCTTCCATAAGCATAGTCTCACCTTTTATGCTCTCATTACGAGCTTTAGGAGCAAGATGAGTTTTCATAAGACGATAATAGACTCGGTAAATAATAGCTATTTCACGAGTATTGATTTTGTTGTTCAAGTTTTTAGTTTTGACATTGAGTGTCAAAGAATCCCAACGCTCACACTCAAAAAGAGGAACACAATGCATGTTTTCACCCATAGGTTTACCCTTATTTTCCAATCAATTTTGGATTCGGTTTACTCAAGATCAAAAAGGTCTTTCTAAGGCTTGTAATGGGGCTGAGTGCAAAGGTATGGTCATTTAGGCTCAGTGACTTTTTCCTCGTGAGTTGTGGCCTTCTCAAGGCATTCCCTTCTTTTCCTTTATCAATTCTTCTTCTAGTGCTTCTAAGTCACCTTTTTTTTTATTCTCCTCCATGGACTGCTTGAAACCTGATTCCCTTCGTACTTTATTCCACATTTCATTCTCTCTTTTTTTAATTAAATTGAAGAGGTTCCATTTTTATGCAATACCATGGGTTAAGGGGGACTTTTCTTGCACTTCTTGACTTCTCCTTTTCCCTTTCACCACACCCCCAACATAGGCTTTTGGCCTAACTTGGCTATTCACTAAACCACAAATTAAGAGGATTATAGGTAGCGGGTCAAGTAAGGTCTAGGGTTCATCAAGGTTCTTCCAAAGAAAGAAAAGGCTCAAAGGGTATTCAAAAGAGTTTCACACGCTCACGGGTAGGCCACAAAAGAGGTATATGCCAAATTTGGCTCACACTTTTTAAAATTGTCTAAGATCATATCAAGAGGACACCTTTCTAAATCAATCAGACTAACAAGGCAAATTTTATGTTTATTCATGCAAGTTTCAAAGCAAGCTAATCACACAAGGCATCGACACTTAAGTCAAACAAGACTACACACTTTCGCTAGTGTGCAATGGTCATTACAAGAGAATCAATTCAATAAATGGCTAATCACAATGAGATTCAACGAGTTCACATATTGTCTATGCAACTTCATTTAGCCTCATCGTAGCCGTACATTCATATTTTTTCAATTGAGAGCACTATTCAAGTCATCGGTATTGATCGAGACCGAGACTCATTTTTTTGCGAAAGAACAGCCACATTCAGCTCACGAAAGGTGGCAAATATGTGTGAAAATTTCAAAAAAAATTGGAAGGGTCAAAATCATTTGCAATTAAGAATAAGCGGAGCCACAAGCTCAAACAATCGCAAAGCAGTTTTTTAAAACACAATTAAAAACAGATAACCCAAATGTACACCAAAATAAGGAGGTGGGCCTCACCCCACCACAAACAAAAGCATTTGTCCTCAAATGCAAATAATATAGAATCCAGAAGGCAAAGTAAAGAAAGATAGGACATAGAAAGAGGTAAAGAGGGATCCTGTCTATGCAGTCTCTCTATCTGTCGGGGCGTTCGATGCATTTCCCTGAAGTAAAACCATAGTCCCCAGAGTATTGTTGTTTTAGTCCTCGTTGTTTGCCTTTGTCGTGGCCTCTACAACAAGATTGGATGCAATCATCTGATCTATCTCTTGAGCTACTTCGAAGGCCCGTATTGCATTAACAAAACTTTGAGCCCGTGAAGGCACATTAGGGTCGATGGGAATTCGTCTCTTCACTCTAGCTTCATTGGTATATTTCCTTTGTCTGGCTAGCTCTGCTTTCTTTTCGTCTTTCTTAAACTCTCGTGCTCTTATGTTCCTGGGTGGATCATTTCTCCCTGCGACTTTTGATCTAACAATTACTGCAAAGACTTTGAGGATAAGTTAGATAGCACTTCAAACAGGAGAAAAATGGTGTTTCTGGGTGTGGAATCGCTTAGCCAAGCTAGTTGGCGAAGTACTTATCTTGTTAGGCCAATCGTTGAAAGTGATATACAACGGATACAAGGGCGCAGACAAAGGACGAGCAAGAAATCTTTCACCGAGTCGCTGAATACATTTTGTGAATTAAACTGACCGCCGAAAGTCACAGATCAATCAATACATAAAGTATTCAGTTAAAGGCGGAATGGGGACGTTAGGCGAACCGTCGAGCAGTTCGGCAGATTTTGTTCATTTCGCCGATCAGCTCAACGTGTCTAGTTTCAACCCATTTTTTCAAATTTCACCCCGCAACCCCAGATAGTGCAACTTACGCTTATATAACTCAATTTCAACCAAGACCCAAAGAAACTTCTTTTCTCACCGCTTAACAGTTCACTTCAAAGTAAAGCTAAGTGGTAGACCCTCAAATCATGCAGAAAATAGCAAGTCTTAATCGATAATAAATACAATCCTAGTGACTCAGAGACTCAATAGAGATTTTCTACAGTCAGTGATTATGCAAATGAGTAAAAAGTTTGATCAAATAACTAAGGAGTTTTATTACCAACCTTTGATGCCGAATTAGATAGTACTGGCTTGCTAGGCAGCAATCTGATCCTGATCCGAGCATAATTCGACATGTAAAATACTCTAAAAGTGCGATAAATATAACTGCTAAAGTGTGAGTGTGAGTTTGTGAAAAGGGACAAAGTGAAAGAAAGTGAATGAAATGGAACTTTTAAACCTGTGACTTGTGACCGTCCAGTTTCTGCTCATTCGGCGATGTTAGTCGATCTCGCTCAATCACTCAGCGAAATGCCGAATATCTAATGTCCTCGCCAAATATAACAGAGTTTTCAGTTCAGTCGAGCAATGCATTGGCGGTCTTTATCGAGATCGCCAATTGGATTGGCGATGTGCTGACAAAATTCATACTCCGTCGAGTTTTACAGACTCAACCTTTAAGATGTATTTCGTCAAATAGTGGGAATGATTGGGTGCACCGAACTCATCGGTGATCCGCCAAACTGAACTGTTGCTCGCCTCCATACATATTTTCAAGCACTTTCCTTACTCAATCTGTACAAACAGCACACTATTATTTTATCAAGATAACAAAAAAAATGAGTAAATGGTTTTGGGTTGCCTCCCAAGTTAACCTTTAGACCTCACTCTTGGGGTTAGCCATAGTGTCACTAGGCAAACCCCCTTGTTGTCTTGGATTGAGATGAGACGAGATATGACCCATTTGGGTCTCTAACTGTTTGATTGAAACTGAATGAGAGGTGACAGTTTGGCTGAGGGTAGACACGTCTTCTTTCATACCTTTTAGCATTTTGTCTGACCCTTCAACTTTGTTTAGAATACGCGAGAGCATATCCTCAGACCTACCATCTTCCGAAACCTTGGGCTTCTGACGCTCATGGGGAGGCACATATCTATCCTTCTCCCCATCCTTCCAATTTGGATTATAGTCCCTCCATTCACGATCTCGATCCTTCCAGCCTTCATCTCTAACCCATCCTTGATTACCACCCTGCCTTGGGTAGTTTGAACGGTAGCCCCCGCCTTGGTTAGCTAGGAAATTTACTTCCTCGTCATACATGGCTTCAAACTTCATCTCCTCAGGATTCGCACCCCCGACTCCCACAGCATTGACACCACGGGAACCAGCCCCGATGATATTTTTAGATAGAATGTCAAGCTGCCTCATGATCTTGGCCATGTTTTGGTCTCTCTCATTATCTTTTTCAACCTGCTCCTTGGATAGCTGAAATGTGACCGGTGAGACCTAGTCTTCGCGAGTGTACCACGCCCTGTTGATGGTTGTCATCCCATCGAAAAGTTGAGCTGCTACTACATATGGTTGCTGCATTAAGCCTCCAGGCGGAGTTGATTAGCTACACCTTTGTTCACCGAGTCTAGACTCCGGTAAAAGTATTGAAGGAGCACATTATTAGGTAGACCATGGGTCGGGCATTGTAGCACCAATTTCTTAAACCGAAGCCATGTTTCGTGAAGAGGCTCTCCATTCAGACGCTTAAAGCTTTGGATGTTATCCCGAATAGACATCATCTTCGAGGGAGGGAAAAATCGCACATTAAATGGGTGACCAGCTCCTCCCATGAAGTGATTGAATTTTGTGGTAATTCAGCCAGCCACTTGCAAGCTTCCCCCATCAATGAGAAAGGAAATAGTCTTAATCGAACTGATTCCTAAGAGATGTTCTTAAACGAGAAAGGTCGACACACATCCATGAAGTTTCGAAGATGCTCATGTGGGTCCTCATGAGCCAATCCACTGAAAAGTCCTTTTAGTTGCAAAAGTTGCAACATGGTGCTTGTTATGTGGAATACCACATTTCCCTCTGTTGGAGGTAGACGGATGGCTCTGACACCTCCCATGAGATGTGGATCATTGATGTTGGGCTCTTGGACATCGTTAGGGTTACCAATGTCGTCCGGATGACCCATTTGGCTCCCGTTACTAATGTTAACACTCATGCTTTCTCAAATGTTTACACAATCAACCGAACAAAACTAAAAATTAAATTAGTAAACTACAACTAAGAAGAACAAAAATTCTACTAATCTAAAAATTCTCAAATAACACCACTCCCTGGTAGCGGCACCATTTTCATGTTTATCGTGACCAACGACACTAACCTACGGTATGAGGGTTTACGATCGTCGATAGTATAGTAACCCACCTAAAGGTTGGGGTCATGTCCCAAAGGAGTGGTTTTGAGAATTTATAGAAAAATAAAAAATTTAGCTCTAACTAGTCGTAGCTAAAGACATTAATGATTAAAAGCATAGTAAATTAAAGGGGGCGACACAAAAGTGTCAAATATCGATTTGGGGGTTTGGTCACAATTAGTAAAAACAACAAAAATAACAAGAAAATCAAGTATGGGTAAGAATTATTGGGGTGTGACGGCAATACAAATTGAGATAAGTAGTTGGGGACATGCTTTTGATAGAAAATTTACAAGATGATAGTCACTAGGCTAAGCTTTAAATTGAAATAAGTTCCCTCTCGGGTAACTTACCCCGTTTCAAATGCGTTTCTCTCGGACACCCATTTGCCGAATGAAAACCAGCCTACGCCTTACCCCACTCACTCTCTCGAGCTGAGTGTTAGGATATGGGACTAGGGCTCACCCTCTCAGGCTGAACCTCATGTCGACCACTCCTTAGGCCATCAGTCTAGTGGTCTTGGTTTCGCGACCTCCCTCTCGGGCAAGCCAAAAACACATGGGTGGCTTTGTATTTGCAACTACAAACCCATTAGGTTAAACAACAACCACTTGGTGAAATCACCATTAAACTACATCTAACCTATCAGCAAGCAAGACCCAACAATAATAGCAACACATATTTGCTAAATCACACCCCAAGAATGGTGGGTTTTAGCCACACATCAAGAAATAACAAAATAAACCTAAAATGATACTAAAACCAAATGGGTATAAAAAATTAAACCTTGATTTAAGCCAAGGAAGAAGAATGGAGAAGACCCACTTCCAACTTGAGGAAGATGAAATCCTTCTTTCTTCAAGTCTCCCAAAAACCCTCTCCAAACTTGAGAGAAAATATCCAAAAAAGTACTATTCTATTCTGATAATAATAATAATGGTTCGGAACTTATAATATTAATAACAAGTTTAGTATTTATAGCTATCAGAAATTAGCGCTGGCAAATTTTTCGGTGAAGTTAGTCGACGCCGCCGAATGACTCGGCGACTCGCCCTTCTTCTATTTTATTGCCGTTTCATGCTTGCCTTCAGCATCTTCACATTCTGGACCATTGGGCGGTATAGTGCTGCTTTGTGGAACTATTCGGCGACACACCGACTGCTCCTTTCATTGCCTTTTTTATCCTCTTCCTTCAGGGCTTCGCATACTGGAACAAAGGGCGGAGTCTGTCCTTTTGGCGAATCACCAAAGGTTCTTGACGATGCTCATGCTTCAGCTTCTTCGTTCTTTTCAGCATTTTTGTTCCTTTTTGCGCCTAAGTGACCATGCATCCACTAAAACTTCAAATACCTGAGACTTAAAAGTTTTCCATTAGATATTGAGACAAAATAAGCTTTCGAAGACACTATTTCTATCAAAATAAAGCCCTAAATTAGTCCAATTTGTGGACTAATCACCTATCACAAATCACAATCCTTAAATCTATAATTCAATTAAAGGAAAGATAAGAGTCAAGTCAAGAGAAGTTAAGAGTCAAGTCAAGAGAAGTTAAGAGTCATGTCAAGAAAAGTTAAGAGTCCAGTTAAGAAAAGTTCATAAAGTTTTCCAAAAATCTTTTACAAATATTTTAACTATTTTTTAAGAATTGAGTTTTGAGTTGAGTAAAGAGTAAAGTTTGAAGTGCATTTCTTCAAAAGAGTATATCGGGACTATGTATTCCCAAAGAGTGTATGCTTTCACATTTGAGCAAGAAAGGAAACTGAGATTTTCAAAAGAGTCTCTGAGCTAGTTTTTAGTAAAAAGTAAGAGTAAAGTTCATTCTTCAAATATTATTCGGGAACTAAGTATTCCCAAGAGATAAAATGTTTTCACATTTGAGCAAGATAGGAAACTGAGATTTCCAAGAGAGCTTTTAAGCTAAGTTTTTGAATAATTATCTCAAAGCAAAGAAAGAGTTTTGTTTTTACAAACATATGATCTAAAGTATATTTTGGGAGTAATATTGAGCACCGATATGGGGACAAGCTTGAGTTCATATAAATCATGTCTCCATAAACCATGTAGCCATCATGGGTAGTAAAGGATCATACTTTTTAGATGACTCCTTAAGATGCTTTTAGCTTAAGCTAGTGGATCCACTAAGTTAAGCATTCTATATGACGGTAAAGTATAGGACAATTCTGGCAGTGTAAGCAAGACGATGTGTCACCGCTTAGGCTCATAATGGTGGTTATCAGTTAGAGAAACTACCACAGAAACAATATTACTTTATTATATGGGTAAAGTTGAGTTTGTTATTGCATTTTCTTTAACGAACTAAGTTGTTTTCTACTGTTTTAAAAGCTTTCTATATATTGCATGTGTTTTATTGCTTTATATTGAGTTAAGTTATTCAGGAGTTGAGTAAAGCCAAAGTAAGTGTTTCTTTCAGATTCTTTTCAAGCTTAAGTTATGTTTAGCATTCCAATTCGCATACTCATACATTCAATGTACTGATGCCAGTTGGCCTGCATCTTATTATGATGTAGACGTAGGTAATCAGGATCAGCATCCAGCGCCTCGTTGATCCAGTTGAGCACTCAGAGTCTGGTGGTGAGCCTCCTTGGTTTCCGGAGGATCCCTTTTATTGTTTTCAGTATTTAGTTCATTAGGATGTTGTGGGTCTTGTCCCGACATCCATCTTAGTTATTTGAGGCTTCATAGATAATCAGTCAGTTAGTTGATTTGTCTTTATCTTGGTATTGACTTAAATTCAGTTTTAAGTTGCCACTTTGGCTAAGTTAAATGTTTATTTCTATCACATTATGAGTTTAGTTTGAGACAGTTGTGTTATCTTGCATTTGAGTTCTTTTCTTAATGCTTAAAGTCTTCCGCTGAGTAAGTAAGCCAGGCCAAGGGTTCGCTTGGGGCCAGCAATGGTTCTTGAGTGCCAGCCACGTCCGAGGTGTAGGCGTGGGGCGCCAGAGGTGTAGGCTCTGAAGTTTGTGCTCTGACCCCCCACGCCTCTCAGAGCGCCAAGGACGCCAGTTCTCCCCATTCTTTCCCCACCTTCTCGTATTGTTCCTAAGTGATGTACCTATGTTTCCTAGTCGATTCCAACACTCTAAAATACATCTAAACATCATGAAATCATCCATAAACATGAGATCATGAACCTTGAATCTATAATTCAATTCAAGGAAAGTTATGTTCAAAGTAAAAGAAGTTTTGAGTCAAGTTTAGAATTTAATGCAGCAAAGCATAGTTTCTTAAAGTTTTCAAGGGTCTTTAACAATGTTTTAACGTCGCTTTAAGACTTAAGTTTTGAAGTTAAGCAAGATTAAAGCTATGGTTTGAAGTTCTGTTCTTCAAAGAAGTATATGGGGACTATGTATTCCCAAAGAAATTTAAAAGAAATGTTTTCACATTTAAACAAGATTGGAAACTGAGATTTCGAAAGAGCCTTCGGGCTAGTTTTCAGAAAAGAGTAATCGCTTTCTAAATGAAGCGAGAAGGGAAACTTTGATTTCCAAGATAGCCTTTGAGCAAAGTTTTTTAGCACTAATCTCAAATCACAAAGGAAATATGTTTTAAAAACATAAGAGCCAGTACATTTTTGGGAGTAGTATTGAGCACCGAATTGGGGGAGCGTTCAAAGAACCCACAGCCCCTATAGAACCATGTAGCCATCATGGGTAGAAGAGGTTCATACTTTTTAGATGAATCATTTTCAAATTAGACTAGTGGATCCATTAGGCAGTTCAG